>JAFELO010000614.1:281877-386380 GCA_017140195.1 Eumaeus atala | reverse complement strand
GAAAAATAACCACGAAATAAAAACATAATCACAAAATTAACGTTGTGTTAATTTGAATCAGGATAGACATCATACTTTATAACTTCTAAATGAAATAATATTTGCTCAAACTGGGCTTTAATATGAACCAACTTACTTGTACAACGAACATGCTTTCCAGGTGAGCGACAGAACGGAAAATCAGTCCAACACTGGACAACTAACTCTTTAAAATCACACAATTCGCCGTCACCTTATTGGGATTTAGAAAAATTTAATCGAGTTATTAAAAAAACATTTTCTCTAATAGTACATACTTTTAAACAAATGGTGTCGCGGTAGGTATAAACCGCGGAACGCGTAACCGATGGACCATTCAAGGGCAACGAATCTGCACGAGAACAACAAGGTGGATATTTATGGGCATCCGATTGCTCGTTTGCTCCCCTATACTACAAAACATTGCAAACTACGTTTATTCTATTGATCAACATTCATGTGAATGTAATAAATCAACATGATAAATGACGAACACTTACTAAGAATGAACACGAAAAACATTGATTTTTACTTCTTTTTTAGAGTTTTGCACCTGAAGAGAAACAAAAATAACTATTACAGGATTACGTTTTGTGTCAAGAAATGTGTATGTACTTCTCGTACCTGCAATCATGAAATTTAGTGAGAAGTAAGTTAATGCAGCTTTAGAAAAAAGTCTGAAAATTAGTACTTTATAGTTAAATCACAGAAAGTGAAAAAAAAAAATCTTAAATTTATAGTGCAGTACAGGTGGAGTACAGTAATAGGTAGACAGCACCTACGTGTCTATGGAAAAAATGGCATTTTAAGACATTCAGAGACAAAAGTATTAAGACATACACTAATTCAGACACAAGGGTAAGTTATTTTTTTAAACGTGCTTGGCACACCATACGTTCCCATCGCTGCTGCTCCTGTCAGCCAGGATCGACAGCGCAACCACTACTGTCTTGGGAACCGCAACGAACTTAATCAGAAGAAAATAGGGGGAGTAGATAGTAATTCCAGTTTCCCTCCCAAGTCAAAGCGAAAGCAACAGAGGAATGGAATGACTTGTAAAAGCCAAGAAAAGGAGAGGGCAGGTAGTTGCGACGCACCACAGTGATGTAGAAAAAGTTTAGCTGACCATTACGACTATTATTTTTTTTAACTTAGTATTCTGGGGTATTAATATGTTTGAGTATTGTTAATTTACTGCCAGTAATGTTTATGACAAAATTGTTTGAAAGCACGAAAGTTTCCCACATTGCCCACGATATCGCTATAGTAGACTACTCCAGTAGCACTGAAAATGACATCAAGCATTATGTCCCGCTCCACTCGCCAATGACCACACTTCCACAGGATGTGATGTGCGGTTTGTTCGTATTCGTTATCTTCGGTGGAGCTGTCACAGAGAGGTGTCGGTATCAGTTTGAAACAAGAAGTTTGGTTTTGAAGTTGCCAGGACCAGTTAGAAGTTGAGCAGAACAGTGAACAAACTCTAACCAGTGTCTTGATCATCGGTCCCGCACACACGGGAAAAAGTTATGCAAATGTCGTCCTTAGGTTGTAGTAGACCAGCGGGCCTGCCGTTAATTGATTAAGTTATTAGTGGCTGCGTCTATATGGTTAAATAGTCTCGCAATCTTCTGTACAGAGTGTGGGTGTCGATAATCCTTTGCACCAGATGACGTGACTTTCCGTAAGCCTTCTATGATAAAATGTCTTCTTTTATAGTAATATATGGAATATCAGAGGCTTTAATGATATTCAATTTCGGCTACGAGAACGTCTCTATAGATACTAGCCAACAGCGCAGACACAAGCGCACTCTGTATTTTCTCATTCTCCTAGTCCGACGGAACGGGAATCCGTCTAACGGATATAAATCACTGGGTGTAACACCGCCAACTTCCAAACTCCGGACTGAAGTTAGAAGCTGAAAAATCCCAATAATATTTTGTCCCTATCTGGGATTTGAACCCGGTGCCTCACGACTTAGGTTGAACATGCTTACCACTAAGCTATGTAGAATTATGTGTATATTAATTTGTTAAGACACATTTCTTTTATTAGAGTCCAATATCGTTTCACCAGCCTCATTACCTAGTGCATTACCAGAGAACTTTCAATATTAGCATAATATACCTAACATAAAACACATCTAAAGTCTTCCATAATGTGTCTAGAATATATATGTAGCATAAATAAGCGATGTAACACGATGTTGCGTGCGTGTGTGGATGTATGTATGTGTATGTATATATGTGTATGTATGGATAACCGCACTAAACCTGACGGCGCGCTGGATCAGCCATTACTGCTAATGACTTCGCCACGCTACCTACCTCCTACTCTACTAGGGTTGCCAATGTCAATATTTTCTTCCTGAGTTTGTTATATTATATGTTACGTAGCTTATTAATACTGAATGTTATAAAACTAAGGAGTCTGTTTGTACGCAGTAAACTCGGTAGCTATGATTGTTTGAAAAGTTCTTACAGTGTAATTATTGTACTCCATTTAACGCGGATTTAGGATCATCGCGTACACCAGTAATCCAGTTGAAACCGGATTTGACATTTACTTATTTCATAATTTGACGAATAGAAATTATAATCATATCTTAATATAAGCCACGTTATGAAAAATTGGAAAGAACATCCTTGTACAATAGCGGATCCAGATCGCAAAGGAGTAAGTGGCACGGGATCGTCCCGTCCATCTTGCTGTGTTATAGGGGAGCAGAACGGTGTTTCTATGTAGTGTTGACATAACGCTACGCCTTCAGAGGCTCATGATGATGGTGGCGATAGCTAAAGGAATTTAGGCGTTCCATGGAGGGGAATAATAGGTTTAATATTATATTATAATTTTGACCAGTAAATGGAATCAAATTTCTTCACCGTGTCCTGTGTATTGTTTCTTTCATGGGTTTGTGAGCGAATTGTGGCAAATCCAAGCTTGGAATTAAAAGTTCGGACGTACTGCAAGCAGAAAAGTTGACGATCGTTGTTGTACGTATAATAGTAAGGTTTAGGCGACTTTTGCGAAAATGGCGCCTCTCGTCTCTGGTTTGTAGACGTGTGCCGCAATCAAACTGCTCCAAGGGTTTGTGAAGTTGGTAACTCCATTCTACTCTCTAGGACGCTAAATCTTCAGAGCCACTAACGGAGGCGCCAGAAGTTGTAATATAACGCAAAAACGTCTTTGTAACGCAGAAACTGCCCTTAGGTACAATCAACAAATTCACAAAGATTCTGCGTTATGTTTGTGTAACATAAAAATAGAAAAAAATAATAGCTTAGTCGACAGTTATATTTTGCCTTTAACCAATAAATAAAAAAATGCTTCAACAATTTGAATATACTTTAAGTTAATTAATTAAAATATTATATAAATGTTCACTTATCTACTTTGGAAACATTTTAAGTTGTTCTTTTACTTTATTTTGTGTTCGATATACTGCATTTGGTAGATAGTCAAAATTTGTAACTTCATTTTTTATCAAAGTTGTTAGTTTACTAAATAAGTAAAAAATCATTTTGACCATCAAAGTTGTTAGTTTTCTCAATAAATAAAAATGCGTACAATAGGTACAAGTCTGACTCGCATGCCGCGGCATCTGTGCCTGTAGCAGCTCGATAAACTTACACTTTATTTATATGAAATGAACTTCACATACAGATTTCTAGTAGTATTCTTTCTGTAAGTTACGTAGAATCAGATTTTTGTCTCTGTCGGTTTATTTTTATAGTTTTTTACGAAACAGACCCTACTACTGATACTGATCTTTTTTGCGGTAGACACCGAACCCCAACAATAGTTAAATACTTGTTTTTTAGCCCGAATAGCATTTGAGCAGTGTTATATCCGACATTAAATCGGTAATTTAAACTAAATTTCTTAATAATAATTTGTGTATTCTAAATATACCTGACAATAACAGAAAGTAGTGTCCTTTAGGTTCACTATACTATTTTTCGACTTTGCTATGCATTTGTAATCAACTCGTATCGTGCCACAGGTTTGTCTTGCTTGCTGCACAATCATAATTCCCTTGATACAAACACATCGGCTGTGCAGACTCTTGACACCTTCGGGCATAAAATAAATAAAATACACATTTTTCAAATTAGCGGTTACCCTAGCAACTCAGCTGCATCAATGCATTCGGCATATTGCAAGCAACATACAAATACATAACGAGCATAAACATCGCTACCAGGTCTCTTCGGCCCGTTGATTGGATTTGTGCACGCTGACGGGTTGATGCCGTCATCGTCTAGCACTGGGTATAATTACATCGTGTATTCTTGTTTTAAATTGTGTGAAGGGTTAGATTCGTGGGCAGGCAATTTCACGAAGCCGCTACAAGTAAACATGACATTTTGCTATACGTAGGTACGTGAGAGTTTAATTTTAGGTTTGATTTCGTGTTACAAGACTGCATGTAGCCTATCGAGAACCTTACTGGCTAATAAACTCCAATTTTCTGTTTCAGAGGTTTCAGCCAGAAGTAATTAACACGAACCATTTATGTAGTAGGTTAAGTACTAAATGACTTGACAATTTGGTTGTAATTGTTAAAACCATTTTAAGTAAGTTTAAGTGTAGTTAATAATGTAAGTATTATACGACCGTCTGGCGCAACGGTACCGTCAGTGGTAAGATTACGCTAGAGGTCGCAGGTTCGAATCCCGCCCAGGTGATGGACGTTTACTTATGTACTATTTGGGTGGGGGTGTGGGGTACACAAATAATACATAAGCTAAATACTCGCACCAGTGGAAATAAAAAGGCGTTTTATATAATGTTTAACCTCCGTCCTTTACAGGTTAAGGTATGTTTGTGGGCTATAAAACTACTAAAACTGTATTTTTTTAATATCTATGTTCTACTTAAAAATAATATACCATGCCATTAAATTTTACTAAAGACGTGATGTTATAGTTTACCCAAAAAAAAAAAGAACCGTTCGGATCGCAGTTTGTTTGGTTCCATCTTTTAAAACATTAGATTTGGATATGAAAATTTTACGATACGATAAACGCTACATACAGAATCTGGTATCACACGGGCGGTGCGGGCGACGGGCCCGCTCGCTATTCTAATAAATCCTTTTTCAATCCGCCAGCGTCCACATATGGAGCAACGTTTAAAAATAAAGCGTAATTTTAAAAAATCATGTCTTTGTCCTGACAAAGGGCCGGGAGGTAGGCTTAACAGGCGTAAAGTGTAAAGTCCTCGGGCCCAGTGATCACATGAGACCGCCTCGCACTGCTTAGTTGGCGTGAAATGTGGCCAGCCAGTGGGAAACTCACCAGGAACAAGTGCGAGCTAAATTCACTGTTATACCATGTTTAGATTCTATAAAAACGACATTCGTGGCTCGCCTTTTTTTGTATTTATCTTTATCTATCTATGTTTACCCTATTATATATAGGGCTATTAATAGTTATAATGAGACTTCCTCTGCTTGTGACAGAGAAAGATCTGGCTGCCCACGCAGTGTTCATACGAAAAAGGTGTAAGTAGGCAGTAAGGAGAAAGACTTCGAAGAAATGGGACAGATTTTATTCTTGTCAAATATAAAAATCTATAGTGTTCATGTAATATATTTTCCTGCATACGCTGTTGAGTCGTCCCGTTTGTTGAGTTTGAATATAATTAAATTAGTACGAGTGCATCGATGGAATAGCCGCTGACGTGTGAGAAATAAATTGCCTTGCGCCGTACGAATATGGACATAGAGATTTTGGCTCACTATTTTTAATGGTCGCTCTTTATTTTATTGTCGTTTTTTTTATTAATTTCCTATTTTTTTAACTAAATGGGTCGTCACTACACGAATTACATGCTGGTGGTCCAGGTTCGAACTTGAAGGAAGCAGGAATTACCAGAAATTGCCTATAGAAGTGAAAATATAAAACTATCTTAAGTGTTATACCAACACAGGAACATATATCAGTACTCTCTCATGAAGCCATGAAGTGTACAATGAATAGTACGAAATGGCGGCGCGTAGCTGCCATGAGCTAGAATAGAATTTTTGTATTCATGATTGCAATATTTTTTGAGGTTTCGCTCGACTTCGCTGTACTACGTATAGCATATAAAAATACGGACGTTACACATGTCCGACAGTTTTGCGATCCTCTCCGCTCAAGGTCCGCTTAAGAGAGTAGAATAGAATTTTATTTAGAAAATAATTAGGCAAACAAAACAGAAATGAACATTAAATTACAATTTCTTCGCAGCCTAAAAACTGGAAAATGAACTATGTTAATAGTTGATAAAATTGAAATTGCAAATGATAAAATAGAAAACGGACTGGTAATGGTTTACTAGGACTATGTATGGTACTGATCACATCCACATCATTTCTATGCCTCATTACATTTCCTCCACCCTTCCCCTCCAAGGGTCCACCGGCTACATTCAAATCGCACAAATTGCGAAAGTGGAGCTGTCACTTTACGCCGTTGTTAAGTGAGGGAGAATCTCTCCGGCCATGCCAGCCCAATTCTGCTGTAATGCAACATGGAATGAACTCTTACAAAAACGAATACTAATTGAATACTCAACGATTCTCATGATTTTGAGTAGACCACTCGTGCTCAGCATCAGGACGTATAATTGGTGCGTTTCTTGATATTATAATAAGTACTATTTATTATTTGTATATTAATGTTATCCAGTCAAAAGTCAAGAAGTTGCAAGTAAAATTAGAAAAAATCGACACGCTTGTCGTAGTGCTGTGGCTTATAGAGCGCGCTACGGTGTTCAATTTAAAATCGAAGCTGTACCAGACAAAATTAGAAACAAAGTCATCTATCATTATTACCAAAAGGACCTATAGACCGTTAGACAGGACATTTAACTTTACCCTGAGTATAAAGATCGGCCATCTAGACGATCATTAATAGAGTCCTGTGTTTAACAGTAGACATATAACTATTGACGTCTTAAGTTTACGCGAATGTAAGCCATGGTCATGCAGTGCACCCGTTTCTGTAACGCTTATGAAACGTCGAGCTAGTTAAATAATTAAATAAATCGCGATAAAATCCGTAAAAGTAGTTTTATTGTAACATGATTTTGTCATCATTATAATTATCAATAGTTACCCTATTGATAATTATAATGACGACAAAATCATGTTATCATCTCATATAATATTTTTAAGAGTTAACAATACGTACATGACAATGTGAACATTGCAATTTGCAACAGTACGGAGCATACATTCGTACGTAGTACGTACACTCTAAATCAATTCGGAATATATATTCCTTCGTAGTACGTACACTGTAAATCAATTCGGAATATGTACGTAGGACGTACACTCTAAGCAGCTTAGTCATTTTCAGTAGCAGACCCCACGGTACCCGATCAATATGAAACCTAAGAGTTTCTATAAGGATCGTCATGTATACATAAGATAAAGTAAGTTCTAATAATTTTTTTTCTATACACTATTCTATACATTCTATACGTGTGTTTTTTTCCTCAAAATCTGCTAACCGGATTTTCGTGCTGTTTTCATTTGGTTACAAATAAAACACGAGCACACTACGCAAGAATTCTATTGCATTCATTCTAAGATTTTTCTTAATTTTGCGAGAAATGAATTTATGTACACCAACGATCTGGCTGGGATTCGATGGCTTTGTATTACTTACAGTTTGACCACACGGACACATTTAGATATTTAATTTAAATAACGAATGACAAGACGACATTGCCACCCGCATTAATGAAGCACTTTTACTTTGGTATGGGTCAGTAATAGCCGCACTTATATAATCTAGATATGATGATACTTTCCCGCCATTTATTATGCAGCTTATTCTCAAGTGTCACAAGTATTTAATTGGTTACGCAGAGTAACGGAGCAAGGGGTATATTAATAATAAATGAAATAAATTATTTCAGATTTCTACAATCCCTTATATTATTTTATATTAAATTATATTAGTTCACATTTTATATTTATATCTAGTGCCAGTAAAGTTAAATAAACTAAAATGACATCATAAATCATTAAAACTATATGTTAATAAGGATCAAAAATTTATTGCTCGTTAGGAGGTACCTACTTACTACCTGTATATACAATGAACGCAAAGGATTAAGGGTACACTCATAGCCCACGCAAATACGTGGAGCTGTCCAGATTTCTTGGATATATAAGTTTCGCTGGCCCGATAACTGTAGGAGCGAACGCAATAGCATCGTGGGCAGTAATAGGTCGCTCCGAAAAAAAAAGAGACAGGAAAAGGTTTCGGAAGCTAGATTCGATTGTAATTAATTGATTCGTATGTCTATACAGGTCCTACGGGTGATAATGATGTTTGTATTAATTCGGGAGATGACATTGTACCTAATTTTGTCTGGTACAGCTTCAATTTTCAAATTGAACACCGTAGCGCGCTCTATAAGCCACAGCACTACGACAGGCGTGTCGATTTTTTCTGTATTTACTTACAACGTCTTGACTTTTGATTGGATAACATTATATTATAAATAGTACTTATAATAATATCAAGAATTATACGTCCTGATATTGGGCAGGAGCGGGAATGATGTAAAATGTAGCACGAAAAGAGTTTTTACAACATAACGGAAAGGTTTTTACAACCTGTGCTTTATATTCGTGTACACATTTCCTGTGCAAAGTTTAAAGTATTTTCTAAGTTAAGTTATTGAACATGAGTTAGTAATATTTAAAGCATCTTCGTAAGTTACGTCTCGCAATACCTTGTTAAGGTTAAATCGTAGTTTAGGTTTAATGAAATTTCTTTACTGAAACTATAAATAGCTAAGTACTGCTTACCAAGTGTTATCGATCATTTTTGTTGCAACTTGCTTCCTATGGCTTTTGAAATGTCAACAGTAAAATATCTATAATAATGTAAAAAAAAAAGCTTAATCTAGCAGTAGTGCTGTATAAGAAATATATAGTTCTAAAGTTCACAATTGTAACGTTAGTACGGTTGATAGGACTGAATAGAACTCTATCAAATATTATTCTCACAAAAGAGCCACTAAGAGTAGATGTATGTATTGGGTGGGTTTTAAAAATGATAATTTCTAAAATAAACCCGTTTACATTATATATCTTCTAATCAACATGTTGATTTGTTGACTTTACGGTGACCGGACGTCCAGAGAGGTATGCAGCCCGTTATTAATAAAGCCATAGTTCCAATCTTTGTCATAGACTGTAACCAACAATGCGTGTATAACTTGCCAGCTCGATGCATATATCAAACTCGAAACAATACGTCATAAGTGCATAAATGTATTAATCTGATCTCTACTTTATTACCGGTAAATATAGAAGCTTTTCATTTGATCAGTCGTGTGCAATAGTCATAACGTTATAGTGATGATTTTGCTCCTGTGCTTGACAATAATGCATGGCTGGGCTAAAGTTTGCTTTGTAACGAGCTGCACCAGTTATGTTGACCGCGACAACCTCCAGGCGTGAATGTATAATTTGAAACACAACAGAATGACCAATTAAAGAGGCTCACACATTTTGCATGTAAAATGATTTGTGGTTGGGCCGTCAGCTCGTTATGACCCTAAGGTTCATGGCATCTATTTATAGCGCTTCACATCGTACATTCAGCAGATTTATATTTATATCAGCCCTGTTTTTAGTGTCAATATTGTCGGTAGTAGCTATCGCCTCACGACCTGATCCCATGATGCCCTGACACACTTCAGGCCCCCTTGGGTCGGCTGGATGGTGCGTAAACGCATTTTTCCTGCTAGAACCAATACGATATACACCGCTCGTACCGGTCGGGCGATGAAATCTTATATATAGTGACACAGTTATAACGTATGACTGACAGAATGTCAAACTCACACACCGCTTACGGAAACGAGCCCGGTTTCGAATCCGTAAGTCGAGAGCTTAGATGGATAGTAATAAAATAACGCGACCTTAGAGAGCTCTAATAATAAATAAATTAAGAATACGGCTTTTGCCGATTTGTAGCGCAAATCGACCCCCTCTGTCAGAGGGGGGGGGGCGAGGAGGCCGGCCTCCTCAGATAAGCCAAACACTAAACGAGCTCAATTATCGTTATCCACGATACCACAACTTAAACGGCATCGTGCGCACGCCGTCCCACTAGAGTGGGGAGGGGGGCCGCTTCCCCCTTTTCGGTCCCAAAAATAGTCACTATAGGGTACGCCCACAATCAACCCGGTTCATCTCTTCCCATCTGCGGGAAAAGAGGGGGGCCTGTCCCCCTATCGTCTCCATAAACCTGAAGACAAAAAAGTCTTCGTAGTCAGTCGAACTGTTGAGGCTGCACTAGCGCCGCCAACCAGTAGTTGGTCCCTCCGAAAAAAAAAGTGTCAATATTATGCCTCGGATTTTAAGTAAAAATTGAAGGAGCAATCCACAGTACAGATAACACAGCAACTAATATTTAAAATAAGAGATAAGTC
The DNA here is from genome assembly GCA_017140195.1 of Eumaeus atala. Classification (NCBI taxonomy): domain Eukaryota; kingdom Metazoa; phylum Arthropoda; class Insecta; order Lepidoptera; family Lycaenidae; genus Eumaeus; species Eumaeus atala. The sequence continues at coordinate 375,907 of JAFELO010000614.1, read as the reverse complement.
ATGCGTAATAAAATAATACACACGAACCTCTGTGGTCTAGTTAGTATTACTGGGGTTCAGCTGCGCCGATCACGTGTTGTCATTTGGAAACAAACTCGATGCCCGTTAGCATAATTAGCCTTAAATGATGGATTTTGCTTTTAATATTAAATAAAAGTATGATGCTATAATCAGCGTAGACTTGGCAAATTGGTTATTTCTAGTGTTGTGAAGGGAATGTTTCTTGGTACAGGGTATGGTGACGGGAAATGTTCACGCTCAGCTCAGACATGAACAGAAATAAATACACATTAAAAAAATCTGTTTACGTTCCTAGCTATGTGATTCTTGACTCCTAATAAAAGTTATCAAATGTTTACTACAAAAAATACCCAACCAACTTTTTGTGTGATCATTAATATACCAGATAAACTATAAACCCCACCTTTCCCTTCCTAGACTTGCAAAAAATTAGATTATCCTCTAAAAATATAACTTTTTAATTTTTAAGTGTACAATGTCTGGTAAAACGACAAAGCTAACTTTAATACGCTACCTCGAACTACAATATATCCATTTACTGTTTGACATGAATTTTCTTTGAATGAACACCAAGATGACCGATCTGCCACCTGAAACAGACTGAAACTTCCGATTTTAAAATATCAAAATAGTCTTTGTAATTTGTTACCGTAGTTTTATTTTATCTTCTAATCAAATAGTTTTAATTGGTACGCTCGTTCGGTATACGCGCATAGATCCATACATGCATGCATTCGCATTGAGGGCATCCCATTAACATCCCAGGCAGCCCAGACGTCTGTTAAAGCCTCCACGTATGGACCACACAATGCAGCTCTTGTGAACTCACAACTCCATAAAATACGTGTTCTGCGGTCAACAGATTGATTGTAGGCTTATGAAGTCTTAGACACGACATATAAAATTATAAAACGTGGTAAGATTTAATTACAATCCACTGTTAGGTTAGTAGAGTTGGAGACAATATTTGATTATTACCTACTACTACCAATATTATGTTAAGCAAGAATTGCCTTTTCTTCGTAGGTCATTCACTCACAGCTCAACATCGTGGAATTTAATTGGTTTAAGACTAGATGACAAGAGCGAGACAAGATGACCAGCTTCATCTACTAGCCTGTCAAAATCCTAGTATTGTAAAAGTATTTAACACTTAGCTATAGCGTAAATAATTGTTGACAGAGTTTAGTTAAGAAAGTACAAATTCAGTGTATATTGTATGCATCTCTCTATGATCAACTTGCATTAAATTTCTTACGCAAGACGCAAAAACTACAAAACGGATTTAAATTAAGTTTGGGATAGGTATACATTACAACCCGAAAGAACATAACACACACCACTTATCGGTTCTAGAGTGAGGACATAAGACATTAAATAATTTAATACATTTACAAGCCGTGTCTGATCGATGCAGAGGTCAACGAGAGATGCAGCAGAATGATTCGACAGGCGGGGCACGTCGATGCTGCACCGGACAGACGTCACGAGACCGAATTGAAATCGCCAGAGACTGAATGTGAAAACACTTACAGATACAACCTGCCGTATATGTTTTACTATTAATTAACTTGCGTCCATGTTCATTTGGTCATTTCCATATGTTATGGCTCCTAAAGAAGACGATCCATCGTTTCAATGAACCTGAAGTTAAATCACGTCATTGATCAAAGAATCATATCTGCAGGATTTTGGTGGTATTTCCTAATATCCTCCTCGACCAAGTAATGATTAATGATTTTGAATGTTGACAAAGAAAGGCGTACATATGAAATTGGCGTTTTTCGTAATCCCGCCGTGGCACTAGTGCTGCGGAACTCGAAGGGTGAATGATGTGTATGGCGGTCGTGTTGCAAAAGAAAACACAGTTCGTTTTTGGTTCCAACGTTTTCATTCTAGAAATTTCGACCTGCAGAACTAGCCCCGTGGATGGCGTGAGACCCAAGTTAATAATAAAGAGTTGAGGGCTATTGGGGAAACGGATCTATAGCAAACCACGTCCGAGTTAGCTGCAGGCTGCGATGTTAGTGATAAAACTATTATAATTCTCCTCTTCTTCCATAATGACTTCACGAATTGACTAAAGCAAACTGTCAAACTCGCGTCGACTGCTGCGTTACATTACTAAAGCAGCACAATAATGAAGGTATTTTAAACCGAACCATGTGCAAACTGTGATGAAATATGGATTCTTTACGATAATCGGAAGCGCTCAGCGCGATGATTGAATCTTGGCTAGCCAACCAAATCCTGCCCCAAGCGAAAATTAGCCCCAAAAAATTTGCTTGTAAGCATTTGGTGGATTATTATTACAGATTTCTCAAATCTAGCCAGAATATTAAGGCTAATGTCTATTGTCGGCAACTGCAAACCATGATGGAAAAGCTAGCGGCTAAACAACCTGGGCTGGTCAATCGCTCCACGCCACTGCTGCTTCACGACAACGCTACACCACACGCTGCGCAACAGACGGCTACCAAATTAGAAGAGCTTAAATGTAACGTTTCAACATGATAGAAATGTATGAAAATTTTGCAGAGGAGGCTTTTATTTTTGATTTCCTATTTGGTAGAAGAATACAATCTATCGAATGGATATCGAGTATCATTCGATAGGTGTTTTAATCCAAACGAATGATATTCGATATCACGTGACCGCTCTATGGGGCTGTATCTCAGCAGTGGACGTCGTCCGGTGATGACGATTATGATAATGAATCCAAACTCGAAGAGCTGGGAAACACCATGGTTTCGAACTTTAGTTATGTTGTTGTTCCATAAGTAGATAGTCCAAATCGTTACATTAACTAATCAATGTGAAAATATCGTGCCCACAAGGGTATGAATGAAGATATGTCATTGTTGTTAAGAATTGAGCGAAAACTTTTTATGACTGTGAACGGAAACTATTGAATGAAAGAGTAAGTGATTCGTTCACTGGTAACATACGTGACGAGTTCGATCTAAGTTGACGGAATACCATTGTAATTGTAAACATTGGCAGTAGGTATAGGATAGTAATCATGAATTATAGTAGAATCTATATACATGTCACTTCTCTTGTTTCACTCATTTTAAATATTCATATTTTGATGTGGTATAACTTAATAGTTAATTGGACGTGTTTGGGAAAAATTAAGGGAATAAATTTTTACGATGCGCGCGCACATCGTTACGAAAAACCGACATCCTGAACTTAGCTATAGTCAACATGTTAGTTTTTCATAAAGATTACCAATGAAGTAAAAGTAAGGGTTGCCCTAATGGGTATTCGATACACCGCGACTATATTGCAATTGTTATTCACTGTGTGTAGTGTGAAAAAAAGAAAATAGGGCCATCTATGCTTTGTAAATGTTTGCGTGAGAACCCGTATTCACGGCATTTATTTATTCAAGTGTTTCTGAATAAAACTTTCAATGTATTAGATACCTTTTTTTTCTATTGTTAATGAATTTTTTCAATGAAAGTAGAATAAGGCAAAAGATAAAATTACTAAAAAGGTTTTCTCTTACTGACCCAGAGAATTATAACTTCAAACGCCTGTACATAAGTGCACACATATTTTTATATAGTTTAATAGGTATAAAGGGGACAAGCGAGCTGTTTTCATGAACAACGAGGCTCAATAGACATTCATATTATGCTTATGCAGATGCGTTGCACTCCTTCACTTTACGGCGGTGTCATGTGAGGCACCTCCCAGCCTCATTCTACTGCAAAGGCATAAGGCACCACTTTCATTTCAAAATAATACCTACATAGATGTACAAACTTTACCTTTTTACAATATTGGTCTGCCAAAGTTATTATTGCATCGATGTTATTTCAATATCGCAAATTATATTCGAAAGGGTCCAAGCCGTGTGGGGAGGCGAGCGACGCGTGAAAACTGAAATTGTTTGGACACACGCCAGACCCGACAGACCCCACGGAACCCCGCGGACCCTACGTGCCGCCCATTTACATAACATTAAAGCCGATCCGACAGGGGATGAAGACATATTAAAATAACTTCAAAATATAAAGTTCCAAAAAGTATTCTGTATTAGAACTTTGTCGCCTCTGTTGGCATTATTATCAGAATATATAAGGACGACAGCTCAGATGAATAATTAAGATCATTCGGAGGTTATATAGATTTATGGAGTCGTTATCCTCGGTGGGCTATGGCCACATTCATCTGAACGATGGCGAACTTTCACAAACCACACGAAACGTGCAGTATACATACCTCTCTTATAGGATATCGAAGTCTCGATGCTTTCAAAGTGAGCCGGCGGCGCGCGGTGCTTTTCTCCATCTTAAACAAAACGAGTGTCGAATAGGCAGATCCATATCATACTAATATTATTAATGCGCAAGTTTTTCTTTGGCGTAAAAATGCTAAAACGATTCTACGAAAGGGCAAATTTTTAAATTTCTACATTACAGAAAAGATGAAATTTTGCACAGATAAGTATGTGATTTATATTGCAATCTAAAATCGCATAAAATTACTTTACTTACTATCCTGAAGACAAATTAGCGCCCTTGGGATGGAATTGCTAGTGAAACTACTACGGAGTTTCACACATAGACACGCTAGCTGACAGCTGATAAAGGAAGAAGGAAATAAGTAGCAAAATCTTCAGGCGATCGATCCTGCTTCTTTGTTGCTCCGAAGATACGAGCCATCGTCTTCGCAGATTTCTCAACATGACTAGTTTAATTTAAAATTTGAATATGGCGGAAACATCACAAGTGACAACAACTTACGCTTATAGATGTTAGTTGCGTAAATGTAGATGAAATATATGACACGTTCTCGTATGAAGGGCAAATATGTTCGCAGAGAGAAATGACGACATGACAAGTTTGATGGCACCTGTGAGCTAAATTGGCGGTTTGCGGTGAGACGCGCCACATGTCGTGTAGTGTAAATAGTTGCTGAAGAGGCACGAGTCAAGTACGAGTATGTACGTGAACATGTGTGTGTTCGTGTGAGAACGTACACCACTTTAATACTACTTGTATCTGAACATTTCTATAAATTCTCATATTATACTTACGGGTTATATAGCAATTATAAGTGCGTCTCAGCTCCGCACGGATATTTCACGAAACATGACAAATATTCATTGATTTACAAAAATAGAAAAAATGTCTATTTTCGACCTTGTAAACATTGCACGCTATAATGGCAACAAATTCAATTTATTACAGAAAAACGTTTGTGGTGACCGCTAGTTGTTAATAATTTCTGCAGTTAAATAAGGATTTGTTTGTTTTTTACGTTTTGGCTACATTATCGAAGTTTTCATAATAATCAAAACGTTTTAGAAAATTAAAAAAAGTGGTATAGCCTTCGGAGCCTATTCAATGCAAACAAATAAACAAACAACCATTCAAATGGTTTCTCTTTAATATATTAATACAGACATAAATATGTCTCATAATATAATGTATTTTGCACAAAACAAAAGAATCTAACAAATAAGCAAGCGGAGCATTGGGGCCGACGCCCATAGACATCCACATTATTATCGTCCCGATGCACCTTCCTTTCCAATGGGCCATATTATAAATGTTTAATTTCAATAAACATACCAAAGCAGAAAAAATATGTAAAGATAAGATAAGATAGGAGGACTTCCTGTTTTATAGAAGGTTGACAACTCAGTTACAAGTCATATGATAAGTCAAGTCAAGAGTAGCCCGGGCTCTCAAGTGTCACTAACATTTATTATTAGCTTCGCTGGAACTTCACGTCATGGCTAAGATGATATTAAATTATTATTAAGCCTATCACACCAAGCAAAAGTTGAATATCAGTGGATCTAGTTTCTGCTGGATTATATGCACTGTGCCATTTAGGCATTTGCGTTGCCGCAGCATATATTCACATTCGTTGCCGCAGCATATATTCACATTCGTTGCCGCAGCATATATTCACATTCGTTTTGTTCGAAAGGTAAAGCATAACACTAAATGTTATTTTGTCACTTAACCATATTAATTAACTTATCATTCTTTTTTTTTGTATTTGTGATTACTAAATAATGAAGTTTTGTCTACCTACTAATCAAATACTATACGTATATATTTCTGATACTAACAGGGACCATTAATCAATTCTGAATGGTAATAAAAAGTAATTTTATGGATGCCGTTCTGTTATGTGCATGAAGCGGCCACAACGTGCTGACGATTTTTCTGACTTCTGAGAGTTCAGAATCTTGATATGGATGTTCACAGACTATCTGATAATCTCAGAGTTCTCTGACCTCTTATTCGAAACAATTTTTGGAGTTTTCATCTTATAAAAGGTTATAAGGCTCGCAGAATGGAAAAATATGAGAAGTAAAATCTTATGAAGTAGTAACGCTGCATAACTTTTTAACGCGCGACGTCGCTTGCCTGCATGCAACGTTTCAGTTCTGAATCGTGTAAACTTTTAAGGAGTTAACCTTCGTCCATGTAGCTTACACATGCAGATATTTTACTTCTTTTTATTCTTGTCAGCAAGCCCTGTTCATAGTCTGGACATGAAGTTGACGGTTTGTTGGCTCACATAGTGTGCACGTAATTGGTAACATGTACATCTGACACCGACAATCTGCATGTGACTGCAGTGACAGCTGTTTTTCGATATGACTGACTTCAATTCGAAAAGTCATTGGCCACACAAATAGTAATGTATGATGAAACATTAACAAAAGTACAAGTGATACGCCTTCACGCTGAACTGTCATTCTATTGTCATTACGCGTATTATTTGAAGTTTTTACAAAGCGGACTCTAGTTGAAAAAAGTGCATATTTTAAACATACTTTTTTGCGCATTATTTTAAGTTTATGAAATAAAATGTATAATTTGACATGTGCACGTCTTTTAAACGGACGCGAACGGTCTCGACACTCTGACGCACACTGCATAAATAATTAACATGTGCATTATGTAATTAGCATGTGCATTATGTAATTAGCATGTGCATTATGTAATTAGCATGTGCATTATGTAATTAGCATGGCTTTGAATGGGATTAAAACTTACGAAGTCCAAGTTGAAACATGTTTCTTGATCAATTTTCTAATCAAGCAACAGATATTTCCGTCAAACGGAATTATCTACCTTACAAATAAACCTAAAACTAGATATTTAAACAATGTTTGTTATATTATCGTATTGATACCACAAGACTACTTATGTTGTGCCGTGTCACTTTTGTCGTTGGTATTAAATGAGACGCGTGGACTCAGGCCTGAAGATAATTATGTAATTGTATCAGGATTTTGGTGAAGTTGAGTTGTGATGCCCTCCTTCCCTCTTCCTCCTCCAATTGACCACCGCAAACTCATAAATTGACAGCATTTCTAGCGGTATCACGTGAGCTAGCGCTGCCTTTTGTCGTCGTACTGACCCAATTCCGATTCAATGCAGCATAGACCTTCCGTCGAAACGAAACCGCATTTGTAGATAAAAGTATGAGACACTGAAAAAAACGGTCCATACATGTGGTATGTATTAGCCATACCAATATTTCTACTTCATCATCGATTTGTCAAATAGAGGATGAAGTAGAAATATTTCGCAGAACAACCCCTAATTGAGGTTAATCAAATCGATTTGATCCAGTTAGTTTTACCACATGTCGGATCGCTCGCTAACCTAATTTCCATCGTCATTGTTGCTGGGCCTTTGTAAAAAAAACTGCCGAGCCCTATCCGTCGGCTCCAATCAATAGTCGATTAATCAGGAGCAGTGGCGGCGCCCGCGCAGCCGCGCGGAAAATCTTACAAAAAATTCGGTGGGGGAGAGGGGTAGGGACTACGCACTACTGAACTTCTTTTAGGCTTAGAACAGAGAACGTGTGGAGAGGATTGGCGATTTTAATTTGTCATTTCTATTCTTGGTATATAGTATAAAATCTTCTTACTAAGTACTATCTACATATTATCACACTACATATATACAACATAATGCCGAAATAAAGACTTACTATTTTTTTTTTAAATTAATTATATTTTTAGATAAGGCATACCATGTTGTAATGATACCATAAATTAGCAAGTTTTTTATTAATTACCTCAGAATAAATTAGAATATAAGTTTACTTTAAACTAGTTCACAGTTCAATTGGACATTCAGATTTTTTCCCTAATTGTTAAACGAACCCTCCAAATTGTTGTTAAAAGTTTGAACTACTATCAGATATAAATTTCTCATTAACAATATTGATAACTTTAGATACTTGGGGGGTATATCAGACATCATAACTTCTGGTTATTTAAAGTAAGCTTTAAAGAAAATATGTAGCGTAACTTGTCTGGTTGTAATATTTTATGGTCATTTTCAATATTCTAGCAATCGATGAATTTATCTGCTGATTATAAAGTTATGAGTTAGCTATCGGACGAAATATATCTAAGTTTTGGAAAGTAGAAAAGTACCAACTACTATACATAGATTTTTGACACATTTGATATCCCTTAAGGGATAGAATGTTGTAAACTTAGTAAAGTGTACAGTGTCGACTCCACTGTTTCCGGCACAATATCGAGAAGGGTAGGCTGCGGCGTGTCGATAACAGAGGCCCATAAATCATGGCCTGGCAAAAGTCTTGTCGTTGCCTGCACTCGACGATTTGCCTGCCCCGCCCAATATAAACTACACACATATATTTATCAAATCGATAATTTATCGAAACTGACAGAGCAGATATATGCTGCAGTTTAAAAATTGTTACTTACGGTTTTATATTTTAGCTGCTCGTTTGGCCTTTTAATAAATTTCACTTAGAGTAGAAATTTGTTTTAGGAATTCGTATCGCTTCGAATTTTGCATCTATGATCTACTGGGCAGAATACGTCGCTTAGTCAAAACATCGTATTGACTGAGGTTTTTTCTAACTAACGAAACTCGAATGCAAAATATTTTATATTTCGCCTAAAACACAAAATAAGCGTAGTTGGATCACATAAAATACAATCAACTCTTGTGCCCTAATAAAATCACAGGAGTTTAATAAAGAGGTGGATGGAGATGAAACATCTTACAGACGAGCGCCCAGATCGTACACCATCTATCGGATAGTGTTATGGTAACGTAACATCATTATTTTTTTATAGAAAAAGGGAGCAAATGTTTAATTGGAGCTTTTTGATGACTTCCGATGCCTGTGAACATTCGCATGATTGTCACGCATATGCGTTGCCCTCCTATCACCCCTGCCCCCACTAATGGGCCACCGGCTGCTCACAAAGCGCACGAAACGCGACAGCGACGTTGTCATTATACGCCGGTAACAAGTGAGCGCGAGGTACCTCCCCTGTCATGCCGTCCTGATTCCGTTCCATTGGAGGATGTAATGCTTCGCACCATATATGGCACTACCTCCTCCTGTGCAGCATGGCACTATCTCTTCCTAAAAGCAAAAAAGTTAAGTTGTTACGTTAATTCCGTCCATGTCATGGATGTTTACTAATGTATTTTATGTATTTTTATAACAACAGTCTTAAATATTACATAAAATTTCTTAGCCATTAAACTTCATTTGCGTGTCTAGTATCCGCAGCGTTAGGTTAGGTCCTGACGTACATATAACGGCGATAGATTACCACAGTGCGATATTTCCCTGTTGTTACCACCTAAAGCGACACCATAACAACAAAATCTCATAAACTCACAAACTGTCACTATTCCAACTACAAAGACATATTTTAAATTACAATTAAAACCAGCTCGCTTCTTGATCTCAATCACTGTCGCCTTTCATCTGCCTCTACATAATGTAATATGTTTCACCGTGTGACGTCACGCGTGCAGGCATGTCTGTCTGTGCCACACGAGCCCCGTAAATCGTTACGCCCTGTTGGTCCGTTTAATTAATTCTCAAATAATACAATTTGCTACATATTCTATGTATGAATTGATCTTTTTTCGTTTGGCTAATATTTTAATATTGTATAAGAAATTTATATGGAGTAAAAAAGCTGCTATGTTTAACATATATTTTAAACATAAATCAAATATAAAAGTATAAAACATCGCGTGTTCTTTAGGGAAGGGAAAGGATATACTTCTCCACGACTCGCGTACGGTCATCCGGTGTAGACTAGTTATTATGAGATAGCCTTTAGATAGATTTTACCGAAATGTTGGATTGTCATGAACAAATAAAAAAATACAATAGTGTATATAGTACCTTATATATTACTACCTTCCTCCTCACAGACTCTACTTATATAAAATGAAGTACACCACATGTTAATTACTAATGCATTATACTTTCACAAGATAACTCAAAAATGAGACGTTCTGATCTTCTACGGGAACTTTTTTTTTCTTTCTATATCACTATTGTTCTAAATTTATAAACCAATCGGAATATTATCTGAAGAATAGAACAGAGAAGAAATAAAAAAATGTCAGTGATAATGAGTATTTCATGTAAATTCAAGAACTCATTAATCTTTCTTATTAGAACCTTCTACTATTGTTAAAACTTCTTACTATTATTAAATCCTACAAATAAGAGTATATTGCTCAGTAATTATTATTGATTAAAAAGTTTATCACAATTTAGGTCTATAACATTACCTATTGATACCTATTGATTGATTTCCTGTATGATTGCAAGTGTAAAACTAATCTGAATATCAATTACGAACAAAGTAATGTTCTCGTTTCAACCTCAATCATAACATTTATGCTGTTGTACTTACATATACATTTGAGTTAATGTAAAGCCTTTAATGTTAGAATGTAATATTCAAAACGAGATATCTTTCGTTTTATAGTTATTATTTTCACTCATTACTATAGCGGTTCCGCTTTTTTTGCCTTTTCCCGGTGAACGAGATAAAAAATGAAGATGAACTGCGAGGTGCAGAATAAATACGAGGTCAGCTAGTGGTGGGCGCAGTTTATCGATAACATTAAATAACGAATATATTTTAATTTAACTATTAATCTATTATTATTCATATTACCATTGAATACACAACATATTTATGAAACGTGAACGTAAAATGCTCAAAACAGTCTGTATCCAATATTTATACATATTTTATTGATTGGCTGAGTCATAACAAAATAGAAACCTTTAGCCGTAAGTTACACATCTCAAGGCGAAGTCCGTTATATGGATTCTGAAATATTACGTTAAAACCACATACTTATAATATGTATAGTCTGTCAAACTTATCTAAATTTCCCAATGTATTTCTAAATATGTATCCTTAATTAATTTCTGTGAATTATAAAAATAAAATTTTGCCTGCTTGGTGTAGCTACATATATGAAGATAGTATACATCATGTTAGATCGTCCATAAATATATCACAGGTCAAAGCCAGTCACCGTTTTCTATATATAAAAAAAACCTTAACCAGGATTTCACGATAGCGCTCAAAAAAGTCGTACTTACAACCCTTTCTAGCAGACCGTACGGGCCGGTAAGCACGAAAAGTCGCTCCCAGCAAATATATTAGAATATACATTACCCTACGTGACTCCAGCGAAATGAATAGCCCCCGTCCTACGCAACCACCGTATATCCATTTGATCTACATTTATATACGTAGGCAGGTTTTACGTAAGCCATGCAAATTGAATGCCTGTCCCATATACTCTAAGTACCTTTAATATCTGCTCTTGTGGACCTCAATATGTTTTATTTCGCTTACTATTTAAATAAAATTATAATTATATTGGAATATTTTTATATTTGTACCAGCATTGAATAGGATGTAAGATATTTTAATGAAAATTGTTTTAAAATTGTGCAGTGATAGTCTAATATCCTGCATTTGCAGGAACTTAAATCATCCTGGACTTTAAATACCATACGATACGACGCGACCGGTGAAAATACCGTAGAATATTCTTTCTCCCGGAGGCACATAAGGTCATTCTGACTGGCCTGCTGGTCACGGGAGATTTTTTTATATCTAGTTGATACAAAGCAGTACTTCCTATGTTACTCTTTAATTTGGGCCTTCGGAACAAAGCCGGAATTAAAGAGAAACTCAGACTCAGGAATATCTTTTTCTATTCATTATTGAACTGTCTTAGTGTTTGATACCACGCAAATCTTGTTCAAAAGACCTGTTTAATTTCTTTTCTACAACTTGCCATTCATTGTATGTGTGTTCCATAAATTGAGAATAAAAGCCACAATTATATTTTTTGGAGGTTTGTGAGTATGTGCTTGTGTAAGCGTCACATAAAACTTGTGAATAAAATTTGTCAAATTTCACAGCTACATTGCTGCAGGTCTGATTTAGATAAACAAGCTCAAATTTTACCGATGTCGCGTTTGAAACCTAAAAATAAACCTACTCTAATTTTTTTTTCCCCAATGAGTTGTCTTAATCCGAAGATTCTTCTTTTTCTGAGGTTTATTGGTATTTTTATGAGACGGGTCTGTGTTAAATGAGTGTTAATGTTTAGCAGGTGGATCTTGCGAGTTCTGCGAGTTGCCAGTATGTCCTTGTCTCCTTGTTGCCAGTTCAAAAACTTTAATGTCATTTTTAAGTGACACAACACTAGCATGGCAGAATAGTCGTTTCGTTGTTGTAAGTTTCGGCGCAACCGGACCGCGTTAACTTGGCTAACTCGACAACGAAGCCATCAAGGCGTAGTTCGCAAATACTTGAGTAGTTAGCTCGCATTAGTGCGGGTCGGTGTCTCCACAACTTCGTCCTGTCGGGGGACTATCTTCGGACCATGTGGAATTTGAAGCCTTGTAAAACTACTTTACCAGAATTTTTTTGTGTGTTTGGAACGCTAAGATTTAAGCCACAGCTATACCAAATAAGCATATCGTAATATTCATATTTATGTCTCTGTTTTTTTATTATAGTATAGAGGGACAATCAAAGCCTTTAACGATTACCGACGCCCATGAACAACGCGTAATTACTATGCCGATGCGTTGCCCTTCTTCTCACCTATCGCCTCCTGTGGGCTATGTCAATGACATTACCTTTTTGTAGTAAAAGAGGGCAAACAAGTAATTGAAGCCACGTATTTATATTAAATACAGAAGTTTTGCATTCCCTCCTAGGCGCCACCGGAGACTCACAATCCACAAGGAAAGCATTGTCGCTTTATGGTGGTATTATATGAGCAAGAGGTACCTCCACTGGAATTTCGGGCCAATTCTACTGCCATGCAGCATGATATCGTTTGTTTGCCATTCGGTATAAATTATATATACAAATTATTTACAAAATTTCTGATGACACTAAATAGTCGAAATGTAAATATTTACACAAAGAGGTTTTTCCGCTCGAAAACCAACACGGAATAAATAATGTATAATAATAATAATAATAATACAATGATATCTATGGACTTACTACTGCACGTTAGCCCAGTCCTGTGATAAGTACTGTAAGGACTTGTGTTACATGTACTAGACAACGGAAATATATTTAATATGTTATATAAATTTAAGAAATCTTATATACTTAAGGCTTTTTATTATAAAATACATTTAATACATATATAAACATTCATGACCGAGGCGGGATTCCCACCCGCGACCTCTGGCGTAACACGCGGTAACTAAACGCCACGTGACCAACTGGGCCAGCCGGTCGTCTAATAATCTCAATAATCTAAATGAAAAAACACGAAAAAGTCATACGACCTTTTCGTGTTTTTTCACAAATGTTGAACGCGACCGTCTACGACATGAAGATAGTGCCCCGTCGTTGTCTTGGCGAGACGCACCGCATAACAGTGAAATATGTGCTTGGGTTCCGGACCCGGAGTACGTAGTAAGAGCTTAACTTTCCGTCTACCAAGTTACAGCTCCGTCCAAATTGATCTTCGCTACCTCTTACACGCCGTCTTGCGTTATATAAACCGGTAAAAAAGAATGGTATTCGTGGAAAAATTGTAAACATAAAAGCTTTAGTAGATATGAGTATTGGTTATTTCTTAACGGAAAACGTTTACTATATATGGTCGATTGGAAGTGAGTGAGTGAACACTTTCTTAGTCATACTTATAACGGTTAAACGGACAAGATATTCTTAGTTTATGACACTACGTCATCTAGAGATCGCCATGGCGGTAGTGCGGTGTGCAGTTTAGCACTTCTTGATATCGGTCGTTTAAAATTAATTGAAATAGGATAATTTACAGCAGTGGACGAAAGATAATGATAATGATGACAATATCTATACTAATAATATAAAGACTAAAGAGTTTGTCAGTTTGTTTGAATGCGCTAATCTCAGGAACTACTGTCCTGAACTGAAAAAATATTTTGGTGTTGAATATTATGTTTATCGAGGCAGGCTATAAGGCTAAATACTACTAATAGGGCCGGAGTTACGTGGGTAAAACCGCGAGGTGATGTCCTAATGGAGATGGTTACAATATATTCTATAATTCTATAAAATTCTATTCTATAAAAGGAGTTCACATGGGGTTAAATGACTATAAAGTCTTAGTTAGACTTTTATATACATGTATTCAATTCATGCTCTATCCACATTGACAACCAAGAACATACTCAAGATACTACAAGAACAAACACTTGAATAAATCCTGTTTTTGATATTGGTTAGTGAGGGTATGAAGTCTTATCTGGCAGTTGTCCGAGACTCCCGGCTGCAACTTCGATGGTTCCATATATATTTAATTTCAATCCCTGTTTGTTTGCGGATTGTTCTTTATTCCTTATGTAAAAGATTCTAGTGAGATCATATCTTCATACCTTTTTATAAATATTTTATAAAAAAAAATATCTGTCATCTTTGGCTGTTAGACTGAGGGTGTGCTCTGTGTCGAGGAAACCCTTTACTTTTTTTCCTCAAGGAGGACGGAATCGGTTGTTAAAGTATGATAATCAAATAATATTTTTCATTTCCACCCGGGAAGCTATATTTTCCTGAGTGGCACGAACAATTGCATATTACATATAAAAGGGTTTTTTCGATTTCTTCCTCACGCCATATTTTATATTGTTTCGATAAGCTTTTCAGTGCTCTAACTCCTTTTCATTTTTTACCCCTTTTTAAACTTTGATGTAAAATGAAGATAAGATATCAACATAACCTTTAACTATTGAAGTTGAGGATTGGAGGAACAATCATATTCATAAAGGATCACCCAAGTTGCAGCCGGGAGTCTCAGACAACTGCCAGATAAAACTTCGTTCCCTAAAATTTTACTAACCATAATTAAAAACGGTATTCATTCTATTATTTGTTTCTGGTACTACTTTAAGTTTGTTCATGATTGTGAATGTGGGGAGACCATCATTGAATAGGTGCATGTGAAAGTTTAACTGAACCTAATAGTTCCTTTACCTCCCTTGTTGACCCCTTTATAAAATTGTAAATAAAATTGTAACAATGGATAAATAGAACATTGGATCACAAAACCCCGTCTCATCACAAATATTGTAGGCACTCCTGTGATTTTTGTGATCGTGGATTAAATTTTCACCTTCAGCTAACTGAAAAAAATCCATTACTTCCACCAGATGTCACCGAAATCAAATGTCGTTAGGACAGAGGTGGGGTGGAAGATATTCCTATAATATTTTTTAGAACCATAAACATTACTTACCGTTATATATTATTAGAATAGTTACTGTGCACTGAAAGTCAATGAAACAGAAAAACGTGTCGAAAAGAAAATGATTACATACATAACATACAGATTACATACATATTACATACATATTCTTGATCTCCCAAATATTTACATACATATTTTCATTTTTTTAAATTAAATTACTGAAATTTCACTGCTACCGCACACGATCATTAAATCAAATTTAATATGTATCAAAATAATTATTGTACACTAACGGTTTATGCTGCCTTTTATTATTAGGAGGCAAACGAGAAGTCTGATTATTTTAATAACTAATCCGACGCCCAGAGTCGTTATGCACACATGTTGCTCTCCTCGCCTCTTCCCAAGGGCCCAGCGGAAACTCGCAAACGCAATTTTATTGTCTATGAGTGGCGGAGGTCACATCAACATCTCGTTTACCTCTATCTCATAAAAGACGCAAGATCGCGACCGTTGAAAGTATATCAATGTGTAGGAACAACCGTTTCCAATGAAGAATATCAATGTCCTAAGATTACGCGAATATTAGTCTTTAAAATAAAACGAATTATACGGATTTTATTGCGGTTTATTTAATTATTTAACTAGCCCGATGTTTCGGACACGATTCGCGAGGTGGTTGCTGTACAACCACCTGCGAATCGTGTCCGAAACGTCGTGCTAATCAAATAATTAAATAAACCGCGATAGAAACTGTAAACCGTTTTATTGTAATTAAAAATTTCATATAAAATTATATCAACATTAATAAATGATCCAAAGAACACATAAGCCTTTTTCATTTTTTACAGTCATCTCTATGCTATTCCTGTTCCCTGATCGTATCAGTGAAACACAAAGATTTTTAATCCATCTAGACAGACAGACAGACATTAATCAACGTCGATCACGAGCAGACATCGGCTTTCCGGAAAAAATGCGCGAGCAGCCGCATTTAAAATAACTCGCTATAGGTTTGATTGAACTTTGCAAATTCTATCGTGGGCTCGCCACGGTTAAACTTTGATAAAATACACTCAAAAATATTTTATTTCAAAATAGTGTGATATTAAACTACTACACTAGCGATCCAACCCGGCTTTGCCCGTCAACAAACTATACACTTAACATAACCGCTCTACCGATGATCAATTCTGTAGACATTGACAAAATAGATCACATACAGACAGACAACTTTTGGAGACTTACTTTTATATATAAGAAGATTCAAAGCCTTTTATCATCTATTAACAAACAAACAATCCATAAATGGAGGTTAGCTTTGCCATCCTTTAACGACATAAATTGCATCTTGGGTCCCTTATCTTTCTGTCTCCTACTGCAAACTAGTAGGATGCCAAATTGGTGATGACATCTCTCTGACGTGGACTTCTACCTATCAATGTGAGATATATATTAGACATATGTTATAATGTATCATCAGATGGCGATTTAGGCGAGAACCAAGTGGCTTATTATAGACTAGCTGAAGCACGCTGCTGGTTTCACCTCCCCATCACGGTTGAAGCCTTGTGGTGGTGGTGGAGCTCATAGTCTGGGGTAAACCCGGACACCTTGGGCGAAGCCAAATGAACCGAGGAGGCGGGAGCTCCTTGTAACCCTTATAAGAAGAGGCGAAAAACGAGCAAAAGATGGCGGCACTCTTGCGTCCGGGGCAAAGGGTGAGGGTGGGAACCCCTACCCCATTGCACTATCCCAAAGTTTGTGGTGTTATCCTGTGGTGCGGGACAACCCCATCTGTGGTGGTGGCATCGATCCCTTAGGGAGCGGACTAGCCATTGAGGTGCCCTGAGAATTTGTTGTTACGGGGCACCTCACCAAAGGCGGCACTAATGGCACTCGTGGTGGTTTTTTGGGGTATTCAGCACTATGATGTGCCGCGAGCCCCATACACCACTGAACCCCACCTAGGGCTAGTGAATGCGCGTAAATGCGTTTCGGTTTCGCCTGCGTAAAATAAATGTAAAAAGAACCTTTCGTTCCTTTTTAGGGATAAAAGGTATGTTTATTCTCTTGTACTTAACACATTCAGGTATAATATAATATCGAAGTCATCTCAAAGGCGACGTGAGACCCGCGCAATTTGTATAAGAATTAACATCGAGACCGACGTAATAACGAATATCAAATTCCCAATCTAAAATTCTAATTATTCCGCTGGGAATTAAAACTAATTCGTTCTCGAGTTAAATCAACAAAATATGAGACAACAAACTTTGCATATTCCGCCCTTAATAATTAGGGAACCTTTATACCGGAGAAATGTGATTTGTGCGGACGTTCACCTAAAGTTACTTGTTAAGGGCTTACCCTTAAACACCTTAGTGTTTTATCAGTTTATGCGATTCATATGAACTCCTACTATTATATTACAAGAAAAAATATGTATGTATATTTATTACTCTTTCACATACAAACTACTAAACGGATTTGCCTAAAATATTCATTGTAAGTAAAGAATAAACATGAAAATTTGTTCATCCTGAAGTATATTTCCCCTTAGCCCTTGGGATGTATTTAACACGTAAGCTGTGACATCGAGGAAGAAATATCGACGCTTCTGTCTTTTTTTTATGCACTCAATAGTGTTTATTTCAATTCTTTTGATTTTGTTTCTTTGCTCATTCATGAGAATATAATATAATGAGTAGAATTAATTTTGGAAACCTTTTTTTTTGTTGACTCGGGGAAACATATTTATGCGCCTTCTCTGGCCCTGGGGGGGGGGGTCTAGTAGTGTGTGGGAACCGCAGCATGCCGAATCCCCACAAAAACACATTTATGTTTTTTATGATTTATTATGTAAAACGTTCTTAAATTACAATAATTCATAAGTGCATTTATATATTCATGCAGTATATATGTTTTTAGTTTATAACAAATAAAATGCAATTGATAATAAAATAATATTTTTAATAGAAAAAGATCGTCTAGATTGTTTTAAAATGAACAAGATTTACTTAATAACCGAGTGACGTCAAACTACGTAGCGCGACGTAGCTCCGTCAAGTTTCTACAGTGTAGAGCCTCTACGAATTTTAGCCTTTCGTGATGAACCGAGGAGGATGTTTTGTTCGGCGCAGTTTATTTTTTTTATTACTGCGACGAAGGTAACTAAAATATAAAAAATATATATGCATTTATTTTATATGTTATGCGAACATGATGTGTTTTGATATATCAACAGTCCGTTCTGTAGAAATAATGAATACATTTACATATACAATTAACATATGATACGGTTTTCAACATAAATTATGAACAGGTACAGTTTCAGTTCAGGCACCTTGACTAAAATTCTATCAAATTGGAGAAGATATAAAAAAAAGGTATTTTAAAGTGCCTATAGTAACCACAATATTTTTTAGGTTTATCTTCATTTGTCCATTGTATGACACACATTACGCATTTTTCGTTTTGTACTATTTTCAAGGCTTAATTATAGTTTCTGTTAATTTTGTTGTGCATCCCCCTTTTTCTCCATGCAATACTTCTACAATATAGGTGGTTGTCTGGAAGATATCGCTCTAAAGCGATAAGGGTGCCAAATGGTACATATTCATGTTCTTTTTTCTTTTTAGTGTGTGCAATAAAGTTTTATTTAATAATAATAATTTAATAATATTTTTAGACACTTTGCTTGTTTCACATTTCTACACATTTCTATAGATCTGAATATCCTCATATCTCTTGATATTATCTCTAAACATGCTTAATAAACATTAAAATATATATCAAGAACTAGGATGAAATTTAAACATAAATTATAATATAGGTTTTTGAGGTGGCATGTATAACTATATCACCTAAATAACCTCTGGTCCAAACGTATTTTGTATACCTATGAATATCTATGATCACATAACCGAAGAGTTTAAAAAATTAGAATATTTTCTTTTATATCCTATTATCTTTAAATATCTATTAAATATTATTATTCAAATAAGGAATATCTAATTTGTAAAATATGATTATTGTTATCTTTAAAGCTGATATAATGCCGAAAGCACAAGAGCCGCCTTTAAGCTTCAACTTACGTATTCGGTATTTTTCGGTCCAGGAGACATCGTCGGCGACTTGTCGGCGCTCCCACGCTCCGCTGCGCGCGCGCACTACAGATCGCATTACGAGATTTGCTGAAGGAAGGCTTGGGGGAACTGTTGATTATATCGACTTCTCCGATTTAGGGAAAGTCTTCAAACGTTATAATTTTATTTAGGTTAAATTCAAGGATTTGATCGTTACTAGCTAATACTGAGAGCTGGCGCATTTTGATACGTAGCGGGTATATTGATGTTACGCCAGCGCTCCTGGTTTCGAATTCAGCCCGTAAAAGAGTCAATTATAATATTAATATTGGTATCTAACATATTTATCGACTCAAGTCCTTAAAGTCCAAGAATGCTCACGATTTTATTTACGTTGTCTAGTAAAGAATTTAATACTGGAAGTGCAGTAAGATAGAAATGCTATTATATTGTTCGTCGTGGTATTTCTTAATCCACATAAATTCATAAAGCATCTGACATTTTGTAAAAAATTTAATTACTGAAATTTTCGATTTGTCTTCTCTGGCGTAGAAAAATTAAATTTCTGTAAAATACTTTCTAAAAACCTGTATAGATAACGCATCACGCCTATTCTAATAGATTTAGTTTATGTCTCTACCATGCATACATATATATGTATACGCACGGATAGGGTTGATATTTTCACAAACGCAAGGCAATGGCAAGCGGAATGTTATATTGGTTGAACTATTCAGCGGGTGTTTTCTGAGCTGAACGCACCGCGCGCCGGCATGTTAAGGAGTTAAGATCCGATCCAGACAGACACGCACTTAAACCGCCATGTGTACGTGGAATATTTTATTAAAAATATGCATAGAGCTGATATTACATTTTTTATAATATAAGAACGGAAACGACCAGTCGAATCCTTCTGGTGACTTAATTGGTTGGTGAACGTAAAGAGGTTATGCATAAGAATGCAGTCGTGCTCCACCCCTTTCACCTTACCCTCCAATGGGCCACCGAAATCTCATACACCGCGAGACGCAAGGACAACACATAAGTGACATAGAGTTACCCTCTAATTCTGCCGGCCCAATACAGCTGCAATGCAAAATGGCAGTACCCCTTTGAGAGGGGAGGAAGACACATCAAAAACTGATTCTCATGTTGAAAAAACATTAAATATTGAAGTTATTTCATAGTTTTTAATTTATTGGGTTATATTATGTTAATTAAATTTCACAAGCATCTATTGAGACACAATATTAGGTTGATTTTAATAACTTGAAATTAAGAAAGAAAAACATAACATAACTGTTATATTAGAAATATGAGCATTAAAAGTGAATGACTTAAAATAATATTATAAGTAGGCTGGTCTTTATTAATGTTTTCTTTTAAATAACATGATTGTGAATGTTATTTTTAAAGTAATAATAAATAATTTGGTTGATGTGTTTAAATATCATATTTATTCCAGTAATACCATTCGTTTTTTTCACGTAGATCTTAAATTAACTTCCTGTCGTATGCGAATAGTACTTGATGAAACAATAAAACTAATAAAATAAATCAAAAGCGTTGTCTGAGCACAGACAAAAATACCAGTTAAGTTTGCAGATAAAAAAATAAAATAAATAAAAATCGTAAAACGTAGCAGCTCTATGTATACATATTCGAAATCAAATCACATGAGTGCAGCGGAGCGGGCGGGGCGCGAACGTGACGACTTCCGCCCTTGGAACCGCACCGCTGCCATTTTATTTATCCACCGCGCCGTATTACTTATGTACTACTATCTTTTATTTTTATCTATCTATCTGTCTTTTATACATAAATTATTTATATTCCATAGATAGGAAATAATATTGCTACGCAGCGTAATTGAAAATCAGAGTGGTGATGGTTCAAAACGCCAGAAGTTGCCCTAAACATTCCAGAAGGGAATATAATGGATTTTTTAGAAACTCTTAAGACCTAAGAAGATGGATATCATACGTTTATACGCCCACATTATTCCTATTCTTACTCAGACACAATCAGTGTTCACAACTCGAACTTAGGCAATGATGGCACAAGATTCGTAGAATTATCGTATATGGAAATACATTAACCCAAATTATCGTATTTTTCACATAATTAGTATTTAACATAATATTGTATAGTATATAATAGTATTTGCACACGCTAAAAAAAGTTGCGCGGTGTAAATGTAAACCAAATGTAAATAAATTCATTATAGTACAAATTATCGTACAATAGGCGTATGTTAAGAGTACACTATCGCACATCGTACATAGGCGGAAGTTGTTGTACATATACGATAATTATCATATAGGTGGGAACACTGGGCGCTCCTAGGTAGAGGAATCTTCACTATCACGCCATACGTGCCGTATTTCGCATGATTTTTTTTCCGACATTGCTTACTATAGCTAGCAGATATGGACATGCATTGCACAAATCATTGACGAGGCAATGAAAATTAATAATTGATCGATCACCGTAACCATCGAAACAAACAATCGAAATTGGAATAGCAAAGAAGTGTGCGACGTCTATCATTGTCACGTAAGTGTTGGCTTACCACGAGATCATCTATCTCATTACTTTATGTCGTTTTACTGTAACAAAACTAAAGTAATTCTAAACCTTTTTTTTTTTTAGAAAATAATTGACATTTAAAAGAGAGTATTGTTAAATGTAGAAAAGTATAATGGAAAACGTATGACAAGATGATTGCGCGCCGTGCGGACGAGGACTCAGAGTAATCGCACCGTGACAGCAATTCATAGCAAATCAACCATCCACACGAAAATCCGAACCTCATTTCTTCTTAAACAGCATTCGGTAAGGGACATCACATACACTGTCAACTTAAGACAATATTTACTTTTAAAATGAATTGATATATTAATGTTATTCTTTCTATACAGTAGTAGTATAGAACCATACAATTTATATGATCGCTAAACACTAACAAGTATTTTCTGCCACTTTGTTCATGTTAAGACGTAAGTTTTTTGTTACTCCGAGTTACCCAGATCATATAGTAGAAATAGGAGAGAAATTACGTATTTGATTTGATTACGTACAAGTTGTTCCAAATGAAAAACTATAGCAGAGATATAGCTATAAAAAAATATATATAGAGAGAGCGAGCAAACCATTCTGCAAGCATACTGCATATTACAACAATAACAACATATCATCACGCCAGTTCTCTAATAGAGTAGACAGAGAGAACGGAGCGCCACATATCACGGTCCTTACATTCATAAATCTTTCCACCTCCACATTCATAAATCTAAACACAGATACACGCCGGTTGTGAAGACTCTTAACACCATCTGACTCCTGACAGTAACAGTACCTGATCGGTGTAATCATGGTTTGTCAGTCATGGTTGTCTCCTAAAAAAGTTTTAATTCTAAGCCAGTATCTAATGCATCTAAAATTACTTTTTTTGGCGACATCTAAAATATATTTTTGAACATCATCAACACCATGAAAAAAAGTTAAATTAATTTGTAAGTATACCTGATAAAGAACCAAAGTCGACAATTTTCGTATTCGTATAAACAATTTCCTTCGGGGAGTCTTGGTATATTCGCTTAGAAATATAATTTAATCCGAACACAATAGTCGCATTCAGAGGCAGACCGCGTAAATAAGACGTCCCCTATGATATTTACGTTAAAAGAAATATGGTGGATTTATTTGTTTTAATAAAACAATTTTGACAACACTGGAAAGGCGGTATTGGTCTGTCATTGGCTGTTTCATGTGTCATCCGTCTTAGAGCCAACTATGGGAGCTTAAAAGAAACTACGGTCTAAATTCAAAATAAATTTGTTTACCGCTCCAATGCTTAACAAAGGCATGTCATAAATGAGATCAACAATCTTTATGCATTTAACTTTGACGTCTATTTCTTACTGAATTCTTTATTACATTACATATGCAATCAGTTCTAGTATACACATTGGCATTCATTTTAGATGATACTGAAGGGCTGGCGCAATGAGAAAATATTAAAGCACAATATTGAACTTCATATAAGGGCTTACCGTTGATACATATTGTGAGAAATATCTAAATCTTGATAGTAGATGGCGAAATACGATTTCAGATCACAGCTTTCTGTATTCAGCGCGCTCACTAGACGTTTTGTACATGGAAGTACTGTAAACAGAATGTGGTATATTTCTATTATTTATTCTGTCATAAGAGGGGAAAAACAACTTGTATGGTGTCAAGTATCGTAAAATTTTGCAGAACCGCAAATTATGCGGATTCTTTGCTCTCTTTCAACTTAAGCTCTCAAAAATAATTCACGGCCAATCGTACGTTTACAGAACGACGGGTCACAACAGCCAGGCTGTCACATAATGCCGTTGTCATATGAATTTTTTTGGTTGTGCCTGCAAAGAAACCGGCCCGGTCCATTTCATAACACACTGTTTCACACGATTTCACAAATTTTTTTCATACCTTGTGCTTTGTACACATTTCTTAAGGATCAAATTCCATAATTAAATACCAAGAAAGGATAAATAACTTTCTTGGGATTTTTTTATTGATTAAATTTACGATTTTTATTATTTCTGGTATACGCTTGATTAGGGTTCTGTACGTCTTCTATATATGGCAAACGCCCAGCTGCGAGAGTTTGAATTTAGTATTTACCGCATCCACTACTCCGCCACTTTGTAAGTGCGAGACGTCAGGGCACGTACGTTTATCACGCGTCTTTGCTCATAGCTTCTGGGCTATGCACCCGTATATAACTATGTGACTCATTGTACCAAACATGATATAGCTTATAATCTTTTATTGTTGCTTCCTATTCTCGGTCGCTATGAAACCTCGCAACAATGGGATAAGGAATTCTTGGGAACCTTAGGACCTTCTGTTTCATTACTCTGGGGTTACTGGGACATTGGCATAACTCTAATTGATTGTTGTTTCACTTCGGGATATTCTGTAACATAGTAAATAGTAGCTATTATCTGCAGTATTTATTAATAAGTGCTATGACTCTATTAAAGTGCTTGGGGTAAATTACATAGGTCTATTCCAATTAATTTGAAACCACGACGTCTAATAATGGCCCTAAAAGACTCGTTTTCTTGGACCTACAAAAGCAAATATTTATTGATCTTTTTGTGTCACCTTAGATCATATCGAACTGTTAACAATTTACATACAAATGCCTACAATTTCTAAGTTTAGTTTACTTTTATTTCAATCCCTAGTTTGAAATACCTACTAAAATATAATTCAAAATTCACATACGCCTTGCAAAGTTGTTTGAATTAAAATTAAGTAAATAGGATACAACAGCCTTATAGCAGCAAAATTTGGTTCACAGGTAAGTTATAAACCTGAATCTCGTCTATGATTATATTCAAAGTTTCATTTACTTTAATTAGTTGTGGGGATGCGGTGTAAAGTAATATACATATTACTGGGAAAAGTAATAAATTATCAAAGGCAGTAAGCTCAAAGCTTCTTTGGCTCTTTGTCGCAATAACTTCGTTACTCTAATACCGACCTCAATATGTGATGTTTGCCGACTAAGGCAACCACAATTCACATAAGATATAAATACATCTCTGGCATATTCTAAACATTTTATTTCAACATGTAATAATAAGTCAATAGTTTTTAATGTTTCTAGATGATATATAGAAAGATTTGAAATTAGTATTCTTTTTTGGATTTTTTTTTATACCGTCTTTAGGTATTGAAACTTAAACATAAAGCAAATTAGCTCATAAGGCCAACTACATTTAATTTTTATTGGTTGACATGTTTCCGCAGAATTTAACTAAATACACTGTTAAAGCATTAAGTATTCTTATGTGTCTTTTGAAGCACTCACAATTGAATATAACTGAAAGTCACGACACCCTCATGCAGTTGTCCCCCTTGTTGCCTAATTTCATTGATAAATTTGCAACTAATTGAAGTAGATCACATATTTAACGCCTTCAGCCTTTCTTCGTCCACGATCAACTGGTTTCAAAATTATGTTGTGAGAATTTGTCCTCATAAACACATGAAGTGTGGGAGCCACAGTGCACGTCACAGTAATTACTAGCTAATTACACAGTTCAGGAGAAGTCTGGTAATGAGAGTAAAGACCTAACAAGACTACGAGCGGGTGTTCGACGCTTGACTCTTTTTTCTTATAAAAGGAGAAATCAAATGAATACTCGAAGCTCTTTGGTGACTACCAACGCCCATAAACATCTACACAACCAGAGGATACGCTGATGTGCTGTACTTCTTCTATTCTTTCCTAATTGGCCACCAAAACGCGACGATATGGCTGTCATATGACGGTATAGTATCCCCACACTATACCGTCGTATGACAGCTATATAGTGCCAAAGGTATGGGGATGTGCTCCATTTGTAGTTGATATACATGGGCCATCAGTTTATCTGGCTGTTATTTAACCTCTTAAAAATAGCAGAAGCTTTATTTATCCTGTTAGTACGAAGCGACATGCATATGCATCAATTTGTGTAGTAGCCAAGTAGTAAAAATACGAACGAAATCGATAGAATAATTTTGAAATCCATTCCCAACAATAATTTGAAAGTTATTCAGCGGCAATATTTCCGTGTCGCCGCGCGGCAAATTTCTCATCAGCTGCAATCAGGTCGGTGTGATCGGTGGCTCGTGTGATGGGTCTTGTCGCTGCACTTGCCGGTAATTGTACCCGGGTACACCCGGGCACAGTTCCCCGGATGTATCCGCCTTGCTACACCACGCACCGATTTTCCGGATATTCTATTTCACAATGTTAGACGTACTTTAGAAACTGTAATTTTCCTTCATTTCACGAATTAGATATTAAATGTAATGAGCAATGTATGTTTGGACGTGTACATGTCTTGTACCATCAGGAAATTGGATTGAACTGAATTATATACTCCATTTCTTGTAGGATCTTTATTTGTGAGTTTATTAATTAATCATCTATATGCTATAATATATAATAGCAGATAGATAATTAATTATATTCTTCTTATAAATATATATTAAATGAAAGCTGCTTTTTTTGTCTGACATAAACATGGGAGTATTGAACTAATCGAAACTGAAACGCACGCATATAATTTTTTTCCTTCCTTACTTATATATTCATATAGATTTGTTTATGTTCTGCTACAGGTTGAACGGTTTGGCGGATTTTAAAGTATTAGATTTTTTCTGATAACTCGAGTGACATAATTGGGTATTATTTTTTTCAATTTATAGTTAGGTTTTTATTAATTATTAAGTGATGAACAAAACTCATAAAATCGTTACGGTTTCTATTAGATCCTTAATCCTCATACATGCTTTCTTGCTTCCATATCCTAATATATACGTAATAGTTTGAAGAAAATAATTGTTTTATTATTATTTAAGAGGAAAGTAGCTATCAGCGCCTTCTGATGACTACCAGACAATCACAAATCATATAAGACACGACACCATAAATGTCACTACGGGGTATAACATCACCATCATGTGAGCGCTCGTGGTATTCCTACTAAAATATCTAATTAATTTCTTCTTTCCTTCACATTATAATTTACTAGCATCACCCCGTTGTTTCGCCCGCGTAACTCCGATCCTATTACTCGTATCGTCATGACATAGCCTTCCTCGGTAAATGGACTATTCAACACAAAAAAAATTCCAAACAAACAAACTACAACTTTATATTAATAGTCTCGATCTAACAAATAAAGCTTTATATAATTATTTATCTTGTAAGCGGACGATGTTCGCCGGTACAAGACCGATAAGCGGTAATCCAAAATAAATAGTTAATTGTGGAGGAGCGGACGTGACTCCGCAGCGCTCGCTACATTACCTCGCACTGCGCGGGTGGGTAATGACCACACTGGCTACATAATTGATAACCCCTCGTTATGCTAATAGCCTCTTGTAGCTATCGATATTATAGCTCGCAAGTAAGTGTTCCTGTATAGAATAAGGGGAAAACGAGCAGTCTAAGATTCCTAACGACCACCGACGCCTAAAGACATGCGCATTATTTTTACGCATATTATACATCTGTGAAGCAGGTGTAAGTGGTTCAGGGGCAAGGTCCTAAGACTACTTAAACACTTGAATTGGGCTCCTTCATGAATGCCGCTATGAAAGGGTCTAAGCTATGAACTTTCAGTTGGAGGCTGACGACACCGGTATTTATATTATTTATAAAATAATTATTTGCAAAACAATTTGATTAAAGCTTTGGTTTCCCAGAAACGCGCTGCCGTCATTTACTGACCGTGAATGAAGACACAAGAACATCTGTACACCATACGGACGTTATGGTGGGGCCATTTAGAAAACCGTACCATTTGGTTTATGTTGGTATTAAGAAGACCAAGCTAAACTTATCCCTAGGGGATCAAGTTCGGTTTAACCTCGAGCTCAAATCTTAATCGCAAGCAAACAATAAATAAAAAGTATACTTGTTTATTAATTACAAATTGATCGTAAGCATAACACCAGAGCATCAGAACCTGTAGCGATCTATACTGTAAGTCTAATCGAGCGCGAGGAGGCGAGATTAATAAATGACGCTCAAAAACCTTTTTTCGGCTAAGCTAATGGCGCACGAGTAAATTGCCGCTTTTTTACAGCCTTAACTGTTCGCCAGAATTTATTATTGGATGACTTCGCGTCTGGATTTAAAATAAAATATGTGCTTTAATTAAGGAGACTTTCTTTTAACATATAAATGGTGAACTTGAAGTGTTTAATGATGTTGAGAAAAGTGAATCAATTTTTTTAGTGGCATACGAGCTATTGGAGCCTTTGATGACTCTCGTTGCTCGCGGCACATTATAGTGTCGAATACACACAAAAACCACAGAATCGAGAACACCTTGGGCGAAGCCAATTTAAACGAGGAAGATGCTCTTTGCGCCCCACTAATAACAATAGGGGACAAAAAGCAACAGGAGGAGGCGATTTCGAGCACGCGGCAAAGGGCGAGGATGTGATTGCCGGGTGGCAAAACTTTTCTTTTTTTGGTGATAAAGGGGAATGCATTTACGCATGATATCTGGGAGCCCGGGTAGAGCCCCAGACCTATGTTGGTCTCGGCCATTGGGTAGCAATACCAGCTAAACCCCTATGGGAGCCTTCAGCCGCTATTAGTGGAGTGGCAAAAAGGCCAGACTTCACCTCCTCGGGAACTGTCTGGCTACGCTATAACAGTCCCCACGACGTCGTGTCTTGATGTAGTGGACCGGGTTCCCATCCCGGCACGACATGGAACACAGGGGCACTACTGAAGGCGCTACAGATAGTGCTTCCTTCGTACCCCCATTCGTCGTCGGCGGGGGGAGGCCGCGTCGGGAGCCTCCTCTCTCATCCGCTCGTCGGCCTCCTTCTGGAACATGACGGTCTCGCTGAAGGAAGCCATCGCCTGGTAGGACTCGTCGCTGCCGAGCATCGCGACGATGATGCTCGACTTTGACAAGTCCCCGACAAGTGATGTTAGATCGTGACGCAGCGCCGCCCATCTCGGGCACACCTGGAGCAAACGTACACAGTCAGCACCTGCGTCAGACGGAAGGTGAGGGATTTGCGCCTACGGCGCATCCACCACTCGGGGAACGGGCGCAGGGCAGCCGTTATCTCTCTACCGTAAGGCTGCCGCGCCAGGTCCTCCCCCACCTCTGCATTAACGCCACATGCCCTAACCGGCGGACCCACAAGATCTCATCATGCGTGGGGTTCAGCCCCTGAGCTCTCCTATCCGAGACATAGGAGCAGCTCTCGGCAAGAACCTCCGCCACGAGCGGGTAGCAAACCTACCTAGCATCGGGTGGACGCTTTCATCGTGCCCTGTTTCCTTCAGTTTGTGGGCATTTCTATGACCGTCATGACTTGGGTAAATGTTATGTGTTTCCTTGTTGACATGTTTATTTTTTATGGTTTAAAGGGACAAACGAGAAAAGTCACATTCGTTGTTTGTTAGATAAATATAACGATGTCACAGGTTCAGTTTTCTACATGGAGATACCCACTGGAAGTATTTTAATAGTATACCTAGGCGAGCGGACATCCACGTAGTGTGTACGCTAACGTGTATAAATGGCTGATGGAGAGGATTGTCTAGGGGACTACGGGGTTTTGCACCTCGCTTCATCGTTCACGAGTCAAAGAACTCGCGCGCCTTAGAACACCTTACTCGTACCGCGGTGTTATTTGAGCTAGGCAAATCGCGGATCGTATGGAGAATAGATGCAAGGGACGTTTATTATAGTGAAGCTACGAAGCTAACGAAGACTATGTTACAAAAAATAACAAAAGCTATAATTTTTAAAGATTTAATTCAGATTCAATAAGTATGTATGTACAATGAGTGTAGAGTTTTCTTTTTTTTCGGCTACAATATTATAGATCAACCAATATATAATATATTCATATATAATTTATTTGAAAGCGGAACAAAGTACACATATAAAGCATAAATTCTTTGAATATTCTTAAATTATAATAAGATATAGTATTAATATAATATAAACGTAACAATACGTTTGAATATTCGTTTTATCGGCAGTGACAATTATTCGTTACGTGCATGTTACATTTATAATGCAGTACATGCATGGACATATTATACTTGTCTGCATACTATGTGCACGCACCTTTAGCCTGCATTATTAATACCCGTCCACTCTTTAAAGCTATTGCTTTCTATATTCTATTCTTTGGTATACATTCTGATGAAAGGTTTATAAAATACTCTCCTATTCAAATATACTAAAATATTATTTTATCTTAATGCACTATATCTAATGTCCATAACCGGTAATATGTTTATATTAAGTGAAATATATCTGATATATAAGCAGGTTATTAATATAAAATAATAATGTTTAGTGATATTACTATTTTTATTATATAACATTCAAGTAGTGTTTAAATAGAATATTCATAGATTTCATTAAATAAATGATGTTTTACTACGTGTTATAAATGCTATTTTAGAGATTTCGAAAGGAATGGATATATAGTATAGAGTAGGTATACAGGACATATTTTATGACCCTTATATAGTTTGTTCATAGATATAACCAAGGGGTGGGTAATTTTAAAAGACTACTTGCATTGTCCTCTATTCTCATTGCGGGATATTATTTATTTCTTATTATGATAACGGAAAGTGAAGCATGTTAACTGGCTTTATGATTTTATGATGCCCTAGGATTCCCTAAAATATCCGGAAAAATGCTTATTGTAATTTACCTATCCTTTAACTGTTATATTTCAACAAATTTTGTGTAATATTTGCGTGTACTTTATTGGCGAGTTCTCCTGTAATGTAAAATTTGGCACACCCCTAATATTACTATATTATAATAACTACTATTATTTTAATATAATCTACATTATTTTATGCAACAGCAATAGTCATCTGGTATGATATAAATAATATGTAACAATCACATATAGAAGCTGTGGTACACAAATAATATATAAGCAAGGTGAATTGTTAATAAAAAAGAGGAAAAAATCATTCAATTGTTTACTTTATATCACATTGAATACATGAATCGATACGAGACTTGAGCCTAATACAATGAACAGCGAGACATTACAACACATTACAATATTAGAAAGTATATAACAATGAAATATACAAAAAAATCCCCCTCAATATAATAACAATCATCAATGAGGAAGGATTTGAAAAATAATAGAACAGAATTACAAAAATTCAACAAAATGTAAGTAACATTTTTTTTTGAGCAAAAAGTTACAATAATTGATTTTTTGTCACATAAGGACAGTTTTCAGTAAATAAGCAGCTGATATTTATATATATAACATCTCCATGAATAACAAGAGGACATTATGAATGAATACGCTAACTTACATTACTTAATCTTAGGTATTTGGTTTAAGAGTATAAACACACATTTATAGACTAAAGCATCCCTGAAGGAAACACATTGAGAACAATAAACATAATTCATTTTTCTCTTTTGTTATTCATGATGTTCATTTGCGATAGATCAACATTTGAACTTGATTTGTTTTTGAATTTGACGTATAAAATTAAATAGCCAACCACAACGTCGCTTTATCTCAGCGTCCCTGATGATTGGTGGAAATATTTAGAAATTGTCCTGAGATAAATTCAAAAGCAGCTTGTAATATTGAATATCAATATAACACGTAACTTTGCTTGATATGTTCATGTACTATATGCATAATGAATATAACCTCATAGGATGTGTTTATATCGACAACCCACGCTGTAACTATTCTAGAATATTTTCACAATATGACCTTTAAAATACATTCAGTCGCATAAATTGATAGCATCTGTAATAAATAATTCCAACATTTAATTTCAATTTCAATACCACTTACACTACAGATTTTTAATTAAAATTGTATTGAAAAAGAAACCATTTCAACTACTTAAACTTGGTAAACCAAAATGCCTTTGTACAATTAAATTTCCAATCCATGCGACCCCAATATCAAACTCATTACATAGTGCTAATATCATATAGTATCTTTATAAGAGATTACAATATCAGGCCCAATATTATAACATCCCTTATAATATTTTAATAATATAAAACTAGGCCTACAAATACTTCAATATTCTGTAACATAGCCGACTAACCGCTGATACAATATTTATTATTTAAATTCCTATTATATTTATCGCAATTATTATTACGTTAACCTTGAATTAGTATAGCCATCAACATTTGGACCAAAAACATCAAAATAGCTGCATTGTCAATAAAAACGTTTACAAAAACAAAATGTACAACTAATTAAAATACTATTGTATAACAGCCGCGAAAAATTTTACTATCCCATAGTAAAACTTCTATCTATTTATCTAATATAGTACAAATTATCAAAATTTCAATAAATTAGGTTACGGTTCATAAAAAGTAGTGTAAAAATCGATTTAAAATTAATATCTATAAAGTCACACTAACACACATTCTTATTTTTAAAAGTGGTGTCCTAAATTATTGATTCGAGATTTCTCTTCTGAAAACTTCTTTCAAAACTCTCATAGTTACCCTGAGATTTGTTCGACTTACCACACAATTTCTAATCTCAATAAAAATCTTAGCTCATCAACTCGTTTCGGAAGACTTTAATAGTTCCGCATAGAATACATAATTTAGGCCTGTTATAGTCTGAAACGCTTTGCTTGACTGTCTGAAGTTGCTGCGAAACTGCACAATGGATATTTTCTCAACTAAATTGCCTATTGCGCAATACTTTAAACCGCCTATTGACGCTTTACAGTGTTAACACATTTATCACTACGTCTTAATTATACTGGTAGGTACATTACAATAAATACTATTATTATTATTTCGTAACAATATATTTACGTATGATAATAAATACTAATTTCGTACAAGTAAAACTTTAATAAACATTACCTTTTTCACAATTCTTCGGTAGACGCTATCGGCGCTTTCAGCAATGGCGTTCGTGGACTTCTCGAACCTTCAGTCTTGATGGCTTGGAAATCCTCGTTTGATAACGACGCGGGGATCGGGGCTATCTTTAACTGATGACCATTTAGTTTTATTTCAGTAATGGAATGAGACCTGCCGTGGGTGATATTCAGTTTTTCATTATTCGAGGTAGTCGTGGGGTCGTGCGAAGGTGTCTTCGTCACTTGCGGTTGTATCCGCGCCCTATTGGCTTGATCTCTGAGCGCCATTTGATAAGCCACTTCGAAGGCCTCGCCGAGAGTCAAAATTACTTCTGTCGCTTGATCCTGAAAAATGAAAATAGGTTTTTGAGCTTGAAATCATGTCCTCACAGATTTCTCCGAAAAAATCACGCGATGTTATGATACAAGTCTCCAGAAATATCCCCTTTAGACGGCTTTGTGGAATACATCTGTAGTGACGCAGGCCGTTGTCTTGTCTAGATAAAAAATAAAGTGCACTGAAAACATTATCCCCTCTAATCTTCTAATGAGTCCTGAGCGGATGTTTTTGAAACGAGAAATAGGATTATTAAAATACTGTTTAATATAAAAGTAATTACCACATTTATACACAGAAACAATATTCATTTTGCATTTTTTTCCAGGATTGATAGGAACGTAAATTCTCTGCTTTGATAGGAATGTAACGCTGATGTTTAACGTTTTCATTACACAGAATACATTAGTTCAGTATTCTCTGAAAAAAGGTTTTGGGCGAAAGGCGGCAACGCGCGAGGGGTACAGTTAGTCGTTATGGGTATATTTTTTGTTGACAGTCATTTTATATATTTTGAAAGTAGGATCATAAATATAGATATAATTTAGGAACATATTACATACGCTCCAAAACTATAGCAATGATAATTAATGCAGAGGAGACGGGTGTACAGCCACTTCGACATCAATCAAATTAAATATTTCGCTTCATTTGCTGTGTCTATCTATACCCAAAATCTCGTATTTATTTTAGAAACGACGAATATATGACGAACTTAAACGAATTAAGCGCTTTATAAAAAAATCGAATATTTTATACTAGGACATAATTATTTCTTTTTT
The DNA here is from genome assembly GCA_017140195.1 of Eumaeus atala. Lineage (NCBI taxonomy): Eukaryota > Metazoa > Arthropoda > Insecta > Lepidoptera > Lycaenidae > Eumaeus > Eumaeus atala. Next base: position 341,711 of record JAFELO010000614.1, on the reverse strand, counting down.
CGTACTGTTACAATTCAAATTTCGAGCGTAATTCTTTATCTTTTTCTAACCAGCCCGATATTAAATTAACAACTTACCATTGTGGCAACTCTGAACACATGGCAGTAGTGACTCTTGGTGGCGTGGTCTTTGGTGATGTAGGCGAAGTGAGTGAGGTCGTCGGCATCCTGACACGCGCAGTGGATGTTCCTTATTTCATGCTCGCAGACCAACTCCTAGGATAAAGCCTTGTGTTACTACCTCTATTATGTACTACATTTTCACCCACGCAATATACGCGAGGGGAACTTCGTGTTAGGTAACATCATCAGCCGGATGACGACCACTTTTTTTTATAAACGTACTTGGCCCACCACTCTGTCTCCAGGATCGACAGCGGCATGCACTATGAACCCATTAATATGGACGCAGGGAGCCCGAGGGAAAAGCTTCTTAGCTTTTCCCGTATCGGGACCCGCAACGAATTTAATCAGAAGTAAGTAGGAGTAGGAAGTAACTCCAATGTCCCGCGCTAATCAAAGCGGAGAGAGTACAAGCTTACAATGACTTACACAAGCTGAGAAAAGAGAGCAGCCAGGTGTCGGATGACGTCCAGTGCTGGGCAGTATTTTACCCGAACCCCTTTAGCATCCCCTTATGTAGATTCATTCGTCCTATCTCCCAAATGGGCTAGTGGCTACTCACCACATGAATCGCTACAGCTGTCACTTGAGGCGGTGTCATGTGAGCGAGAGTTACCTCCCCGGTTGTGGCGGCCCAACTCAGCTGCAATGCAGAATGGTACTACTACCTCGTATTATCTTTATTTCTCTTGCGGATCATCAACCAGGTATGTTGATGATCTCCATTCAGAAACTATGGGTTCCGTACCGGATCTATCGTCCATTGAAAAGTACTGAGAGTATCTTCAGCGGCTGATGATAATGTTTTTTTTTTTTTGCTTTATAATATTTACAAACAAAATACCTGAATATTTTTGATCTCAAAAGTATATCACGGGCTGTTAATTATCCCGTCCAACCATCCGTAAACACTTCTAACATAAAATTAATTCTCGGGAAAAATAATAAAAAAAAAACAATTATTTTCCCATAAGAAATACAAAGGCAAGATTGGCAATGGTCCGATGAAGTGGAAAGCGTGATCCATAATTAAAGATCAAGCGAACAAAGTCAAGGCTTTTGTTTAGTGGCGCCCTTGGAGTCCACGAGATTCACCCCTTCCACGCTTGGTTAAGTATCAAAGAAATGTTTTTGTGTAATATTTAGAATAAACATGCATTTTAAAGAAGAAAATTTCGGAACTTATAAAATAGTTTACCGATTTTAATTATATATATATATTTATAATAAGCGCTTAACATAGTAAACGCGGGTTGTACCCGTGTGGTAGGCAGTCATCAGCTAAAGGACTGATCCAGATATTCAAAAGACTATAACATAATTGAATTTGGTCCACAAGCAACTATATGACGTCTTCACGGTATATAACATATAAGTCGATCAACAAGCACATATGATCGTAACATTTTACCATTAGATGGCTGCCGCTAGTGGTTATAAAGACGTATTGCCCTTCTTCTTCCTTTCCATTAGGCCACTACATTATAGGTACTATTTTCAAATATTCCGCCCACACGACAGCCCGTGTTGATGACACTTTAGCGACTCACCCTGGTAATAGTGTTTAGGAACTTGACCCCTCTGTAGCTGATCGAGAGGATGATGTCGGGAGAGTCGCGCGGCTCCTTGATAGCCTTCTTTAGCTTCTGTATCGACTTCTTGGTGGATTCCGTACCTCGCAGCTCCTTCACCACAGTCGAACCTAGGTACTGGATGGAAAAATATATGTTATTAAAGCGCTTGCACGGAAAATACCTTGACGCGCCACCCGGCACAATGTTACAAAATGTAGCATTGCATAACGAAACTTGAAAACATTTTATAAATTCTTTACATGAGGTCGCTTAAGGGGACAAAACAAGACATGAGGTCGCTTAAGGGGACAAAGAACTAGTACGATACATTAAATTTTTCTGGACTACCAAATATTAACACACAAAATACGGATGCGTTGTCCTTCTTCACCCCAACCCGCAATGGGCCACACAACACGTGCTTTCACGTACAAATCGAACGAAATAAGGCAAAAACACATATTACAATAAAACTACTTTTACGATTTTTGTCGCGGTTCATTCAATTATTTAACTATCTCGACGTTTTAGAAGCTTTACAGCAAACATTGGCACTGGTGGACTGAGATGACAAATGTCCTGATGTCACAAATTATTAAGAGGACCCGAAGAATCATAATTTTAGTTGTTCCGATTAACGCAAACAGTACTTATTATATCTTACTGTCTTGAGGTGTTATAGGTTTTTCATTTGATTAAGTTTATCACTGGGTCTCAAGCAGAGGGAAGACCCCTGCCATCTCCTCTTTTGAAATTTGGATGTTCATTAATTTCAAGAGCCTCACGGATCATCCTTGGAAGGAATCGGTGTTAAAAACACATACATAAGGAATAGCGATATCATTTCATATAAAATTAGTACGCGCAGAATAAAAAAAAACCGCAGCAGAGTATGAGCAACTTACATTTGCCACATACGTGACTGCGCCGGTGACTAGCACGAAGGGCTGGTGTTTCCACTGCGTCTTCAGGGCGCCCGGAACTCCCACCAGGAGCTCCGATGGCGCCCGTATCTCCAGATCCGAGGGGCGCGGCGGCTGCGGAGCTGGCCTGTTCTTTTTACTCCTCTTCAATGTTTCCCCGCCAGGTGGTGCGAGGCTGGGCACGACTGGCGGTGGAACCGGTTTCAAGTTCTCTGATGGGGGTAACTTATCCTTTATATCTTCCTTCAACTGTTGTATATTGTTTTTCTGTAACAAATATACTTTTAAAATGATGTCCTGGAAATCTACCACTAATTTTCTTTGCTCAACCCAGTTGATTTTGCTGTCAATTATCGTCAAAAGTCTTAAATTTTTGTTTATTATGTAGGTACAATACACGTAAATGAAGATGTTTTAAATAAATCAGTAGTCTGCGCACACGGACCACTGGCCTCAGCCACATAACGGCACATTTTCATAAATTTTAGCGTGTGACGTGTTCGACAGTGTGCGGCGAGTTTACGTGTAATGTATGAAACACAGAAAAGTATTTTTTGCCTATCGCCGTTGGAGCGTGTGCGGCAACCCTTATCGATTCAAACATTTTCCAAAGGGACAGAAGTTCACCTGTATGTGTGACTACATCATTCCCTGTAACAATCATTATTTCTCTTCTCTTCAAAATCATGTCAGTAAAGACGTCACAGAAAATATTAAATAATTGTGCGATACAAAAGGATGTTGTAAAATCAACAAGTGGAAAATCAATTCGAAACGACACATCGAAGTCATGTACAAAAGAGGAAAGAGGAAGCTACGAAATGATCACTAATTAAATAAAAATGCGCTCAACAGACCTTGAAACGGAAACAACGAAAACTCGCACCTCAAACAGTTCACACTTCTAAAGTGTAAATCAAAATGTTACCTCACAACAAGCGTGAAATTTTAATTAAGCCCCTACAGCAGAAGACACAAAAAATATATAATTGACAGTGTGAACCAACTAATTTGAGGAGAGCATTGCACAAAAAATGGCAGCGCTGCTCTGAATAGAATGGTCTTCCGTTGCAATGCACTTGAATAGAAGGGAGACGGCATCCGCGACTTGTTAATGATTTACTGTTTGCGACTTAACGAGATGATGATTACTATTGAAATGCGTTCATTATTTTCACAGAGCTTATTAATCTTGTGAATAAAAATAGACTAAAGAAAGCACTTGCTATTCACTTTTTTGAAGTTATTAATTTTTATATATTATAGAACACAATTACCCATTTAGCTGTGTCATAGATAAATTATTGAGTTTAAGTAAAACAGAATGTTTTAATTACCAGTTAAGAATGTTTAAGTAACAAACATTAAAAAGTAGAGAAATGTATAACTTTTAGTCGGTTTGAAGGATATTTTTTTTAAATAATTCGTTGACAGCTTTTAGGCTCTTTAGGGTAGATTTCTTTCAACAGAGGTTAATACCATAAACAACATATGTGTTGAATACGTGTTGTAACTATATTTAAACCGAACGGTAAATTAAGAACCATAAAACCAGACTGCTTCAATGTATCTCTTAATGTACCCAGTCTAACTCGCTTTATCAATTAAGAATATAAAGAATTTCATTATGCGGAATGTCTATTTGGGGTCAGTAGTCGTAAAATGGCTCGTTTGGCCCTCCACGCCATATAAAAAACTTAATACTTTAAAATCCGTATAGACTATGGCAGGGAACATCATGCATATATGCTTGAAACATAAATAAGTTTTAATAAGAAATATAACACAGGGATAAATAGATCGGCGTTGATCGTTTAAATAAAACATAATTCACTGTTGTTGGTGAGCGAAAATGGACAAACACTCAACTGCCTTGGGCTCATAGCGAGATTAATTGATTATGCGTTCTGTATTAGTACTAATTTAAATCCACAGCAATGTAATTCATGAAAATATTTCCTCTGAAACTTCCAAGTCGATTTGAAACGCAAGTTTCCACCGACCAATAGTTAGGGCCACGGTTCAGTGCCACAAGGTAAACCCCGGCGAGTGGCCCACTCGGCGCATGAATGGCGGGTGCTGAATAGACGAATTGAGCACTAATTACCCATACAGGGCCGGCGGTGTGTGAAATTAAAAAAAGTACCTCCACTACACGCACACAAAGCCACGTAGGTTGGTGCACTTTACCAAGCCTGTAAATGGCATTTTACATAACGGCCGCTGGTTTATTTTCAACTATATTTTTCCTCATTTCTTCTTTATGCTATAATTTTCGTTCATTTATAATGTCAAATATGTTTTTATATAACTAAAATCAATTTCGCATTTTATGAAATATGCGAGTAGGTTGCATTGTATGTGTTATATGGTGATCCGCTGAATATCGGCTATAGCAGCCCCATCTTCATACACTAGCCATCCACTAGCATTCTATACAGGATATATCTATATATTTTATAAAACAAAGTCCCTAAAAGCTATCTGTATGTATATGATCGATTTTCATTTCGTGATGTTCGTGATTATAATGTACGGAATTGATCTTTATGCGGTTTTCGCCAATGAATAGAGAGCTATTTCCGTAGATGGTTTTAGTCTATGATATGTTAAGGTAACAATCCGGCCACAGCTGTTCGGGGGCGAAGCCTTGACAGATTGCCAACTGTACCTACGGATATCATATTGCGCACAGAACTGAATGCACTTGTCTATTCCCTCTTTCTCCAATTCAAATAAGACGGTAGTTAACACGACTGGAGAGAAATCGGGTGATGGATTGGTTTGTTTGTGGCCTGGCCTCCGATTGCTCATTTCTCCACTGTAAGAGTTAACGCAATAAAAAAATATACGATTCAGCTTCAACACACAACTGGAGTACTTAGGAACAAACATGAATCTAAATTGAAACATGCGCAAGAGACGTAAACTACGATGGTTGTCTATTACGAATTTATCGATATCGATATATTTATCGTTATTGATATATGTCGCTAGTTATAAAAATAATATTGTGTTGTGTGCAATACGATATTATTTTTAACATACCGCACGCATTAAGTGGTTTCGTAAGAAAAAAACTCAATTTTATTTTTGTTTTTATACAGTTGTCTAACGAAGTTGTCAACAAGACATATCGTGTCCAGTGCGTCATGACTGCCGCAGTGAGGTCAAAACAATAAAGAGTTAGGTCGTTGGATACAATTTATTTCAATAACAAAGCCAGAGAAAATACGGGGCGTGATATCCCCGATCTTACTAACCAATGCGTGACACTGAAGGTGTTTAATGGTCTTCTACGTAGACAAACGGCCTGACATCTAAGATGGTTCGCATCGCAATGCGTGTATGCTAGGTATGTTGGGTGAGTATATGAAACTTGCTACAGTTAATTATTGTTTGTTTCCAAAATTTCGTAATACTAGCCGATGTCAGGGACACCATGGAGCGGTTAACCAAACCGCTACTGGACAAAATCACGTGCAAGCGCTTGTGCGTCACAAAGTGTGTGTGAACACAAGCTGCAGCATTGCCGAGTTTCATCAAAATTTTGGTGTAATTGAGTAACAAATATCCATACATCCAGCAAATTTTCGCATTTATAATTTTAATCAGTTCAGATATTTTTTTTAAGTTGCGTTCAATGCCAAAATACTTGAATATTTTCAATAAAAAATATTTGACTCTTCAAAATCTTTTTCTATTTAAAAACCAGATCATAGACATTTATCAATGATTGGCGCGATAAGATCCACTTTTTATTTACCCCTGCAGATATTATGACACCTGGGCGCCGGTGACGGGGGTCGGGGTGTTGCCGGGTTACCCCGCATGTGTATGTAATTAGGCAGCAGATGAGCAATTTAAGAGGGATTACCAATTTTAACACGTCGCGTACTTCGCCAAGATAGGGTTTTAATAATCACCGAGTGGCGCGCCAATCAAAAATAATTAAGCTGGCTTAAGTATGTTTACGCTACGAAGTATAAAATTAGATTATTTGTCTGCTTATAGTGATCACATGTTTTAAGACTTGTTTCTTATAGTGATCACATGTTTTAAGACTTGTTTCTTATAGTGATCACATGTTTTAAGACTTGTTTCTTATAGTGATCACATGTTTTAAGACTTACTTGACTGTTTTGGAAATAACTTAATGTTTTAGCAAGATTTAGTTCCGCTAATTCTTCAAATCAGTCCATGCTGCATTGAAGCGGAATTGGGCCTTCATGACCGAGCAGACACCACTCGCCCACATAATAAAAAAGCCCGCCGTACTTCTTGTGACAACTTCAGTGTCGCATTTTGTGCGGTTTGTGAGTGTCGCATTTTGTGCGGCCGGTGCTCCATTGAAAATTTTTTAGTCAACTATCGTCCAAGTCAGAGGAAGGGAAGAGTACATTAGCCAGTCCAAGTTAGATATTAGTGTTTAATTATTTTTTTTGTGCCGACCTTTAAGTAATAGGTATGCTCTTTTTGAGAAGTTTTAATTAAAAAATTCAACACTCAATAATTCAACAATCAACTAGGAATAAATCATGCACATAATTGATTTAGCGTTATCTAAATTTCACTATACCTTCACATGTATAAACGAGCTCACGAGCCATAGGGCCATTACTACGTGCCATTAGTCTGATAGTTGCAAATATAATATATATCAAACGATATAGTGTTTAAGTGTTTCCTGTCACACTGCTGTCTGTCATTGCAACACGTATGGAGGAGAGATTTCCTGCCACCCAAAGGGCACCGAATATTAATGCTAACTTTTGCATTTATTTAGTCAATTAAATATGTAACTATATAATGATCTTATATAGAGAGATTAATTATTACCTATGAATATTTAAACATGATAATAATTTGTATGGTAAAAACGTAAAGTAATGCTTATTTTAATTATTATTACTTTAATTAAATATCATATCAATATCATTATTATCAACCTCTAGCATCCATTTAAAATAATATTAAGATAAGATTTTTATGAAACAGACATGGCCGTGAAAGTCCGTGCAAGCCGCGAACTGCGTGCGTACCTACGTGAAACGCGGTTTGTCGCGTTCGCGGTCGCGAAGTACGCACGCGGATTTCATTCGCTATCGATCTCATTTTGTAGAGGGAGTGTAGAGGGCCATATTTTTCACATAATCTTCATGCAAGAAGTGTTAATCGGATTCGCGCCGATGCCGCGCGTGTACTAACGTACTCATACGACATAAACTGGCTGTCCTTTGCCTATGCCAGCAATGAATGTCTTCTGGATGGGGCTGGTGACGATGTGTCACAATGTACGTGTATCACAAGGAGTAAAAGATTTAGGCAGGGTCATGCATAGTGTGACTATAATTTAAAGCCACGGTTTAAGCAGCAAAATTAGGGGAAACGTTTCATATCCCCTCTGAGAGGTGAGCTTTTATCCTTCTATTAATGTTCACTTTACAGTAAAATTCCTCCCTGAGAGCACTTTAACAGTGAGTAACCGTGTCATAGCAACCCCCCTCGGAGTCATCAGGATATCCTCTTTAGAGGCCTTCTGTTACAGATTGTGCATTTTATTGCCCGGCGTTGGTGCCAGGACAGATTGTGTTATTATGCATTAATGTGAAACTTTATTAATGCCGGTGCCGAATATATTTCATATGGCATTCCATTTACGTGAACAACACTAGGCATCTTTTTATATTATAGAGGCACAAACGGGCAGTCGGAGCGTTATGTTCACTACCAATGCCCATTAACATCCGTATAATAGTTAAACGAATACGTTTTTCTTCTTTCTTCCTCCCCTCCAAGGGATACAGGGTACTCGCAAACTGTGTGCGAAAGATAATATTTTTTATAGCATAAGGGGGCAAATAAGCAACCGGAGTCTTTTGGAGACCACCTGTGCCCAAGGTCTTTCACATATTTCTTACGCAGATGTATCCTCTCCTATCACCCCGCCACCGGCTACTCACAAACCACACGAAACACGACAGCGATGCTGTCATTTTACGACGAGTGAGCGGGAGGTACTTCCCCGGTCGTGCCGGCCCAATTCCGTTGCTTAAGATGATGTAGTTTCATTCCTCCTATGCAGGACGGCACTACCCCTCTTCCTGAAATCCTAACCTGGCACATAGCGATGGTATCATGTGAACGAGAGGTGCCTCCGCGGTCGTACCTGTCCAATTCAGCTGTAATGAGACTACCTCTTACTGCATGGCGCTACCCCTTGAGCTAAGATTATCATAAAAATGCTTCGACTGCTTGCTTATGCTATTTTCGGTATGGTTCGTGAGTAACCGTCGAGAGGCTAATGTAAATGTGATGGTACGTCGTCATGAGTCTCTGATTTCTCGTTTGCCCCCTATGCTATAAATAAAAGACACATCTGCAAAATTATACCGGTGTGAGCGAGAATTCCAACCACTCCGGCTATGCCGGCGTGGTTTCGCTCAATCACATGCAGCAACCCAATGCAGCATAGCACTGCCTCTTTATATTTCCTTCTTTTTGCGTTCACCCATTACATCTATTATGTGGTCTACCGTCTACACAACATCTCTGTGTCCCCATCATCAACTAGTTCGTTCCTTTTTGGGACCCGCAACTAATTATACAGGAAAATGAATGCATGAGAATAAAATGGATCAATAAAAAGCGATTATCGATTCCACGATATAAGTAAACAAAAAACATAATCGAGTCTCGAATTAATTCCTGGCTGAGAAGTAAATTCTTTTTACTAAAGCCAAGTTATTTTCCTAGATATATTCGTAATATTTTTAATCTATGGAAGACTGACTCTTCTGTCGAATAATATAGCCTTTTAAATACTCATAATGGTTACAGTAACCGTTGGCATAACCTTCCTATGATGCCTAGTCTTTGGGAAATGGCACTTAAATATGCATGCGTGCTGACCATTGTCTGTACGTGACGAATTGACTGCTTGCATAGAATATAAATTTCAAATAAACGTTAGACTTACTAATATCTACTATCTACATAACTAAAACATCAAAAACAAGTTATTAGTTCGATTTGTACTGCTGTATGATGAACTAAGGATGCAGATAGCTAATTAGTATTACTACTAATACGGATGTTTGTGGGCGTCGGGAGTTGCTAAAATACGTTTAATGCTAGTTTCCTCCTATGCAAGAAAAGAATTCTGGGTACTTGGATCATTTTTTTTTGTTTAGTTTTCTATTCTATTCAGCATAACTAGAGTTATAATACCAAGGGCCGGTTACACAAGTCAAAACTAATTAACTAAAAGCATTTATGTGGCAGTGCGGAATTAAGTGTCGAATAGCTGCTCGACATTTTAACCGTAACCAATACCAGCCCTATAAGTCATATTTTTCTAATCTTATCAATTTAAAAGAAATCCAAGTGAACATACCTATGCTGTTACTTTATTTAAGAATATTGTGTAAAATTATTACATATTGTGTTAATTATTACATATTGATAGCTGCTTACCAAATCATTGAGATCGGCGTTGATGTCTTCGATGTTGTTCGCAGGCCCGTTGTGTTCCCCCGACACGGAGCACAGGATCCTCTTCCTGTGGCCCGGCTTGTTGATCTCTAACACAGCCGTCAACTCCACCTCCCATATCCTCCGAACTCTATCCATATCAACGTACAAATGTTTTCTAAATGTGTCACTATATTGCTCTAAATTAATTGTTCTTAGCCAATCTTCTACCGATTCGTTTTGGTTTTTACTTATATTATTATTGTTATTGCTTATTTCGGTTATTTTAAGAGGTAACTGGTTGCACGACTCCAAAATCTTCTGTCTGTCGTTTTCTTCTATTCCCATCTCCCTGAGGTCCGTGTCGTTGATTATACCATTCTAGAAAAAAAAACATTATTTTCTGTTTTATTGAATTATAAATAAATAAATAATAGTGAGTGTGACCATATGACATTAACAGGATAAAAAAAATCTTTCGCCTTATTCTATTTTTGCAGAAAAAACGACACTAACTATCAATACTTTATTTCATTTTAAATATCAGTTAAATGGAACATAATAGAATGTAAAATGCGGCCTTAAACAAACTTTAAAGAGCTATCATTTAGTACATGTATACATAGAGATTAAAAATTTGTTATTTGATGTTATCGTAAACAAGCCTCTTTTGTATCTGTTTCAGGAATCATTTCACTTTATTACAAAATACTAAAGAAATGAAGGGAGAAAGAGCAAAAGAAAGAATGAAATGAGGTGACATATATACTTACAACAAATTCAATATCATCATATCCGCTTTCAACAAACAGTGGCTCGTAATCGTGCATTCCTAAACTAGACAGCCATAAGGCCAAGCTCGAGGCCACGGAGGGGCTCAGGCTGGACTCGGAGCAGCTGAGGCCCAGGCGCGAGGTGAACTCCTGCTCCAACTCGGACACGAACACCGATTCTCGGACGAGTTTGCTTCCGAACGAAGCCATTATCTCCGAGATTTTCGCCCACTCCTCCTGTTAACAAGAACATAAACTTACTAGATATTACTAACGTAATAAATTCTAATATTTAATTGCTCGAACGCGCTAATCTCAGTCGATGATGATGTCAAGAGATAATCGACATCAAAAGTAAATAAAAGTTAACATTTACTAAATAACAGTCGATAAGTTTCTTTGACCAAAAAATTGCTACAATATTTTTACATATATCACGAGACGTCGCTCGTAAAATACTTAATAAACCGCGATAAAATCCGTTAAATTATTTTTGTTATAATGTGTAACATACACGAATACCTAAGAAATCATTATGCATCGCTAATTTTATCAAGTTATATTTTTACCATAAAGCTTAAAAGTTCCTGATATAAAAAATAATATAGATTAAAATAGCATTGATTCCAGAGCTTAGATAGTCCTACTGCATGCGACAATTTAAATGAAATAAAAAATTACTTACAAATTAATTGTCTACATACATAATTAATCTTAAATGACTTCAAAATAACAAAAAACGATTGTAACATTCGGCAGCCAATCTTTACCGCACGACCGGGCAGACTGAGCGACATCAATCGTGCACCCCATGGTATGAGTCCATGGTGTTGATTCACCATGCCTGTATGGACAGAGGCATGAGTGCTTGTACTTTCAATATTAGGACAAACATAATGACATGTATATCGATGAGTTTATTGTTTATTTATATTTTAGTAGTAGCTATCCGTCCAGACTTCGTCAGTAAATAGCAGGGGCCAAGTTATAAACTTAAACCTTCTCGGGAATCGCTACATCCATGGATGAAAACCGCATGAAAATCCATTCAATATATTTTTGAGAAAATCGATCACATACAGGCAGACAGCTTTTGGGACCGCTGTCAGTCAATCGAAGCCTTTTCAAGACTATCGACGCTCATAGCCGGTATAGGAGAATAAAGAAATAGTACCTACTTGTGTACTATAAGCATGCCTGCGCAATTCGTTCTCATATATATAATATATATAATCTCTATAAAAAATTACGCAGGCAAGGCGAAACTCGTCTTATTTATTACCGATAACACAGAATGCTGTCTCACTTCACTTGCGCGCCAGGTGGCAGGCGCATATTGCGAAAAAGTGCTCTCGCACACCTGCGATCGCGATCGTCATTGTACCAACACCTGTCGACGGCTGTATGCAAATTCTTCCAAAGGTTTGATGGTAATATAAAACGTATTCTAATTTCTACATTTATTTACAAGAATAACAAGGCGAAGGACTTCATACGGCACTGTCATTCTAAAGACTTGTTTGTCTGATATTGTACTCGTAAATATTTTTCTATTCTTTATTGCAAACGCAACAAATGTGAGGTGTTTTGATTCTAATTAAGCATTTGTTATTTTTTCTATTTATTTTTAATTTTGTGATAAAATAAAATAATGTAAATAATAAATTTTATAGTAAATATAATGATGTAAATAATAAATTTTACAGTAAATATAATAATGTAAATCGAAGAACTTACCCGATAAAATGATCTTGTATGATATAATAAGTTTGTTTAACTTCCCGCTACGATGGATCTTTTTCGAGTGGTTCTTATTTTAATAAATATAATTCAGAATTTTAACAAATATATTAATAATATAGATATATCATAACAAATAGAAATGTCTTGTGCCATCGACAGGAAAAAGAAGAAGTCGAATTTTCACAAGATCCCCACGGATCCTAGGAATTGGATCTTATAAATTCTAATCCGACTATTGTCCGCGGGAAGTTCCTATGAATGTGTGAATGTACGTAAGTCTATAAAACTTAAATGTCTTGTGGCTAGACAACGGGGGAGATCTGTGTCCAGCGTTCGTGGTCCGGCTGATGATGATGATGAGACCCTTCAAAACGTAATTTCCTATATCTGAAAGTATTTATTAGCTGTTAAATGTTATTGAAGAAGTAATCATCTTGGCCCGACAGATTTTGTCACTCAGAAAATGTTCGGAGTGTATTCCTTGGGCCAAAATTTGTAGTCTAGATTTTCGAAAAACTGTTAGAGTTGACCGCTTTTTTGATATTATCTAGCGAGATCCTATAGCATTCAGTCGTTTGTTAAATGTCAATCAACATGTTTCATCTACGTTTATTATTAATAATTAATTCACTTTATGTAGACCAAATAATATTTTACAAGTGTCAGAACTGTCAGAAACTGCTATGTGTGTGTGTATTGATATCTATGTTTTAGTGAGTAGTGACGTAATTTATGTCACACAAGCATTTGCATAACTAACCATTAGACTACCCGCCAACTGAGCCAGGCGATCGTCACACAATAATAAACGTCCATAAAATTGATAGTTATGTATATAAAATATCCTATAGAGTCAAGTCAAGTGAAGCACGGACTCAAGTTTATTAATAAAGTATATTATTAAAGTTGAGTCCGCGTCCGCGTTGTAAATATAATTGCGTATATACAAATTAGTACTTGGATATGAGTAGATAACTAGCCTTACATAGCTGCCATTGAAGCTGACTTGATCGGGGAGGTACCTCGCGGCTCTCAATCATGTGATACCGGCTGCTGTCGCATTTCCAGCGGGTTTTGAGTTTCCTGTGGCCCATTGGTGCGAAGACAAGAAGAGAGTAACACATCCGCATGACAATTATGTAGATGCCTATGGGTGTCGGTAGTCGCGACTATGTTCAGTCTACAAGTTTGTCCATTTATACTGAACTAGCCATTCGCCCCAGTTTCGTCCGAAAATAAATCTTATACTACCTCGAGAATACCTCTATTCACGGGCGAAAACCGTACGAAATTCGTTCGTAGGTTTTGAAAAAATCGATCACATACAGACAGCTTTATGGTACTTTGCTTTTTTTATTATATAAGTGTAGATAAAAAACAAATATAAATATGTTGACATTTACAAAGCAGCAACAGATATTTTATGCTGCGCCCATAACCGGGAGCATTTTAATTAGCTTCCACGTGTCATATTATTTAAGGTGACGTGCAGGTGGTCAAGATCGCCCTCCAGGTGTTCAGTTCCCTTTCCGCTACTAACAAAAAATGGCAAAATCGCTTATAAGCCTCAACGAAAATACTAAAGTAATTGCTAACTAGCTGTGCTCGCAGTTTCAATCGCCTAAAAGATATCCCAACAAAAGTCTAATTCTTTTCGGGTTGAAAATTTGATTGTTTGTCATTCCATATTGTCATATATATCCATGCTAAGTTACATCCTATTTCGTTCAGTAGCTTTTAAGTCAATAATAAAAAATTGCATGCACACTGTCGCATTTATAATATACTTCTACAAATTATAAAACAAAGTCCCCGAGGCTGTCTGTCCGCAACAGATCAATTTTCTTGAAATCCACTGTGCGTGTGTCGTGCAGTTTTCAAAAATGGATTTCCGAGGAATGTTTTAGCCTTTGTTATTTACAGACGAAACCGGGGCGGATCGCTAGTATACTTATATCTAAGATATATTATCCACTATCGAAACCTTCTTGTCGTTTATTGAAGGAGGCGAAGTCCAGCCGTGGACGGGTAAATGCTAGTTATGTCATTTAGATGCACGAAGGCTGTATTTTATTAGCATGTGTTCGCTCTAACCAATCATAGCTTCCTGCCTTTGTACTGTAAAACACTTCACGGGCGCTTACAATTGCCTAATTATATATTTATGATATTCTCTGTTAGACGCACTAACGACAGTCATGCTATGAGACCTAGATTGAGGTGCTAAGCCTTATACATTCGCTGTATATTTGATTTCTGTTAAAACTTTGCAACGTTTCTTCTCAGACACATGAACAGTTGTATCAGAGATGCATCCGACGCAGTTAGATATTACTACTACCTGGTCATCTTCACAGATTACCCTGAGAGGGGTACGGGCACCGAGGCGAACCTCATAACACGGGTTGGGTCGCGAGGGGACAACTGTTCTCTCGGTGGCGGGGTCCGCATTCCTGCGGATGTACCATAACTGTTTATGGGCTCAGGGGCCTGCTCCAGGCTGGCTTAGGGTCTATGTGTTGTGTGGTGTGTTGTGACTATTCCTAATACGTATCGGTGCCCTCTATTACATTATCGTGTTAACAGTGTAGTAGCGGGCACTTCGCTCCGGTGTTATATATTATATACACTATAACAAAGAGATACTTTACCGTTGTACCAAATATAGTGTAACGATGTTATATATTATATACACTACACTATATTGTACAAATCACGATTGGAATATTCAAGGAGAAACTTAAAGTAACTCTATCACAAGCGGAAACTTGTGTCAAACTTATCACCTCAGTAATCGTGATTGTGGTTGAAATCATTCGTAAATATTATTCTAATTAAGCCGCAAACTTATTTTACCACAATCATAAGCTTTTGAAATAGTTATATTTGCACACTTCACGATTTATCCAGCGAAGATAAAGGCCAGAAAGCCGTCCAGTGTTGGACGGGTTAGTCGGTGAGAATAAAATATTGGAACTTGTTGTATTTGTAGAAGAATGGTAAGCAGCTAAATGGTCTTTCCTCCTGGGTCGTGAAAATCTGAGGTTATATATACATTAGTTTAACGTTTGTGTGAGACATTTGAAAGGGCCTATCTATTGAATAGCCACCATTGGGCCCAAATATAAGTATTAACAATCTAAAAACTAGCCAACCCTGGCCCACTTTGAGCACACATTTTTCTACTCACGTCTGTCGACTTAAATATTTACTACTAGAATTTACTGAAAAAAAGTATTAGGGGTGTCACATCATATATTGAACACCCACATCTTAAAAAGAAACCCCTTGCAAAATTTGAAACTCGTAAGCACTTGTCCTGAGATTTTGTGATAAGTTAGGTTAATGTGTAGATTTAATATTTGACTTTCGAATATTCGATAAATATATACTTGTACCATAAATACCTGTTCATCAAACGGGCTAAGTATTGACAGCGACTTGTCCCCGCTGTGCGTGGAGCTGGTGGTGTTGCTCCGTCTTCTGACCTCCTCCTCGATCCCGTTGCTCCTGTCGCCATTGCTGCTGAGGCTCGTTGGCGGCGGTTCCGTTGGTGACGAGTCATATACAGACTTGAGTTTTCTCAGCGTCTTCGGCCTTTCAGCTGGCATCGGTCGCAGACCAATGCCGTCGAGGGTCGTGGTAGAGCCTTTGAACAGGCCTGCGAACAAATAGCTTACAATTACCATCTAATTAGCCATGCATATATAATTGGTTTCGCTCAGTTATTGAAAGAGGTAGATAGGAGGAGGTAGTGCCATGCATGGTGTATGCCACCACATCCTCCTATGCGACGGAATTGGGCCGGCCGGGGAAGTACGTCTCACTCACCGTCCGTCTTGGTACCGGCGTAGAGTGCCAGCGTCTTTCGTGCGGTTTGTGATAGGGCGAATGTCCATAGACATCGGTAGTCATCAAAAGGCACCGATTTCTCGTTTGTCCCCTTATGCTATAACAATAGCTCGTCATATTCGCAGCGTGGTCGTTACTAATCTATCAATTAAGATAACGTATTGAGGTAAAATTTTATAGTAATCATCAACATCGATGATATAAAATAGCTTCCTCGCTAAGTTGAAAATAGATGAAAAATTACGACCGTAAGAAATTACATATTTTTAACATATTGTGATTTGATAGTAGGACCACTATTGGAACTACATAGATCTATTTGTTACGCTATAATCCATCGTGTCATTGACTAATGACACGATGGTAGAAGGTGGTTTCTACTCTCACGTTCACTACTACTTTCGTCAACGTGTCCCTAGAAACTATTAGAGCAAGATCTCTATACTTCACACACTAGTTAAAAACCGTCTTACTTTATCTCGTACATAGACAAGCAAACCAAACATATTATAAAAAAAATCCCCAAAAGCTCTCTGTCTGTGGTCAATTTTATCCAAATCTACTATGCGGACTTTCATATAGTTTTCATCCATGGACATAGCTACTTCCGAGGAAGATTTTAGTGTATACTTAATTTGTTAAGGTTGGGATTCTATTGCGGGAGAAAGCTTGGCCGGTTAATACAAATGACTAGCAGTGGCCCGCGGCATCATCCGCATATACCACGTATGCCCAAGTTTACCTTTATATATATATAATAGAAGTACAAATATATCTCTCATGATTGCAATTTGTAATAAATAACGTTGTTTTTGTGCTATTGGAATTAGTAGACTACGAAAAGTGAAACCGTCAGGGTTATCACACATCTATGCCAAGGGTGCGCGATAACGGACGCCATGACAATTGCCTCTTGTTATCGTTTGTTCATGCTGATTGTTGAGCGAGACAATTTGCTATAACAACAGACAAGCGAACGGTACGTGTAATAATAATAATAATAAAATGAGGACTTATTACACGATCCATACTTATTATAAAACAAAGTCGCCAAAAGCTTTCTCTCTAAAAAATATACTATATTCATTTTCGTGCGGTTCTTTACACATATTTACACACGAATATATGATGGCATATATTTTTTAATTTATGCCGTCATATAATCGGTATTATTTTACTACCTATATATATATATATATATATATATATATATATATGATTTTATTAGGAAAATTCGTTTAGTACATAGTTACCGCGCATACCGCGCCAATCGGTAGTGAAACGTCTAATTAAGTTCTAGTAATTAAGTTGCTGCAACTTTTTTTTGTACTGCAGCAAACCTATAATCCCAGATTGTTAGTGTGCATAAACAACCGCACAACCGGAAGATATTCCACAAAGAACCACACGGGTTCCCAAAAATCGTAAGAAACGCGCACGAAAATAGCATCCACGGTGGTATGTGAGGGTGGCCGTCACGAGCAGGACTAGGTCCAGTCCCCGGGGGGATCAGCTCGCCTCTCTCCACCTCTCTCCTCCTCCTCAGCTGCACCTCTTACAGAATTACTAAACAAATTTTCTGCTACTTGTAATTTTACCACAAGGTTTATTTACTACTCCTATTTTCTTCTGATTAAATTCGTTGCGGGTCCCGTGACAGTTTTAGCTTTTTCCTCGCGCTCCCTGATTTCATATCAAAAGTAGTTGTTTAGTGTTTTTTATTCCAATGGCCAATTATAGTATAAGTGGTGCTAATCAGATATAGATCCGAGGACCTGGGGGCTGGGGCGAGGGGATCTGCGCCGCCAACAGTAATAGGTATTTCCGGAAAAAAAACCTGATATAATGTAAAGACACAAATTACTTGCGATGCCCGCAGTTCCATTCGCGGGCATTGCTAGTGTTTTATGTTTTTACCTTATTTCGGTTCATAAAATCTTCACCGAATTCGCGCCAAATATCAATCCAGTACGTAGTTTTTACGTGAAAGAATAACAAACATACATACAAACTTTCGAATTAATAATATTAGTAGAATATACGTAGATACTTATAGAGAGGTTCCCTGTCCGACGCACCACATGGAACCTTTCCATTGTTCACCTATTGTCTATTGTCTGGACAGGAAAGAGGGTAACTATAAAAAGCAGTCTATTCAGTACGTTTACTGATTTTTTTTTTACAAAAGATAGGCTTTTCATTTATTACTAACTCGTGGTCCAGTGGTTAGCGTGTTCAACCTGAGATCGTTAGGCGGCGGGTTTGAGCCTTGCGTTGGACTAAAACGTGTTATTAAGATTTATTTACTTCTTAGAACAATCTGAGAAGGGAATGTTAACGGTGTTGTAGTACGCATCGGCACAGTAATTATGTGGATGTTCATGCCGTTTGCCCCCCACTGCATACAAAAAATGAAAAAAAAAAAAGCTACAGCAATATGAACCAGAGCGGAGAGGGGTCAGAGTCGGGGTATGATGGAACCCGCTCTGCGGGAAAGCGGGGGGTTGGCCCCATTTTCGACCTCAAAAGTTCAAAAGTATTATCCCCGCCCGACGGGCATTCCGATGAAGCTGTATTGAACTTCTCTTCGCTTCTACAGCACAAATTTAGGTCCGTAAAAGGAATAGCACTGTGATTTGAAGTAGAATTATTCGATAAATTGATCCTTTTATTGAGATTTGTTAGATACACCAATAAGCACTAGTCAGGAGTACTAACTGCATCGCATATCTAGCAATTCAGGCCAATCTAACCAACACTCGCAGTGCCAAATTGTGTTGCTAAATTGCAGTACACCAATTGATACAAGAGGTTAAGTTAAGGAATTTGAGTAGGTACTATATTCGTCATAAGTTAAATAAGGTCCACAAAAATTATCTACCTAAATAAAGAACCTACCAAAACGCGACAGCATAGCGGTCTGATTGTACTAGTTACGACTTACGCGTACGAACACTATACACTTTCCGGGGGAGTCCGGTGGTGTGTGGCCCTCGGCCTATATGTGCGGAATAACCACTAAAACCACAGCCAGTGCCGCCTTCGGTGATGTGCTCCGGAACTGTGAAACATCAGAGCACCTCGTCGGCTACTCAGTCCTCGATGGAACCGAAACCATCTCCTCCACAGATGGATTACCCCGCACCACAGGACAATTGCATTCACTTCGGGAAAGCGCAATGGGGTGAGGTGGCGAGGTGGCCCTCACCCCTTGCCCCGTGCGCAAGAGCGCTTCCTCCACTTAATTTTTGGTACCCTCTTCTTATAAAAGGAATACAAAGAGCAGCCCACTCGGATCTTCTCTCCTATTATTGCGATAGTATTATTAATAATTAATTATCGCCTTATTAACACAATTAAAGGTTTCGGATTAGCAAATAATATGGTATGTAATGTGACCGTTGCCAGGTTATCGATGGCAGTTTCGTGTTGATGGCAGAGGATGAAAACATTTTTTTTACAACCGCCTCCTATTTATTCTTCTGCTTATTTTATGATTCCTCGTCATAAACAAACGTTACAAAATTAAGTATCGTCATATATTTTGAAATATAACTTCTAACTAAAGAAGGCTTCATGCTGGCAGTGTACCAGCTACGCATTAAGTTGTATGTACAAAGAATATTATATGGTAATTTTATGTGAAGAATTGTTTGGGTTTTGCCCACGACGATAGATTCTTCATTAATATTCAAGAGCTAAAACTAAAAGTCGGTTTAAGAATATGTATAACTAACAGCCGCTCGCGGTTTCACCCTCGTAATCCACCCCCGAAAAACACACCCTCGTAAAATTCGATCACAGCGGACGTTTGCACCTTAAAAGCAACTACCCGCCAAATTTCAAGTTTTTAGGAATTATAGTCTCTGAGATTTCGTGATTAATCAGTGGGTGTATTTCGCGTTTCTATGTGTAGATTCTATGTTAGCCATGTGTATTAAGAAATGTGTCAGGGGCAAAAAAGAGCACATACCTACAGAATAAATACATTCATTAGATTAATCTACTTACGTTTGGTTTGTTGGGTAATAAAGCAATTTTTAAGAAGAAGCGTGTGCGCCATGTTTTATACATAGCGTGTCCATTAAAATCGTCCGAGACCAGATTCATCATAGGGCCAGCCCGTAGCTCCAGCAATTTGTAAAAACGACTTAAAATCATACGCTGAATGTTGACTTTGCAAAAATGCATGATAACGTATTTAAGTATGAAATCGTGTATCTTGTATTTTTGTAACTCAATATTTGACCAGCTTAAAATATAGACGACATTTTATTTCTATTGATGAACGATTTTTATTGCTACAGCAACACGTGGCCCGGTCAGCGAGTAAAGTAACGAATGTATATAAATCCGTCTAATTATGCAGACGCAGAAAACATTTAAAAGAGAAAGTCAAAGGACAGGACTGGAGGAATTCAAATGAAGGTGCAGTGGCACTGCGGAACAATGGGGCATTGTGGTCTGTTATTCAAGATACTACATCCACAGATACGATCGAGGAGTCTACCTGTCACTTGGAGCGGACGGCCGGCGATTTAGATCATGGGATTTAAATAAAAACGATCGTCGTAAATCATTTATTTGAATTTCCCTGTAATTTGATTGGGGCACACCGAGCAGAAATTGTTACACTAAGTCTCCTAAAATATTTTTTTAGGAAGAGGTAGTGCCATACGTGGTGAATGACACTACATCCGCTGTTCCTATGTAACTGAATTGGGCCGGCACGACCGGGGAAATGCCTGTCGATCAGTTGATACAGGCGTAAGGTGACAGGGTGGATGTCGTGGATACAGTTTGTGAGTAGCCGCTGACCTATTGGGGGTGGGGGATGATAGGGGTTGATAGTCATCAAAAGGCTCCGATTGGTCGTTTGCCTTTTTATGCTGTAAAGAAACGAAGTAACAGCAAAATTTTGTTAACTAATTCAGGTTAGCGTACTGCAGCATACCACATGTAAAATAATCTTAAAAATCTGAATATGATAGCAGCAGGTTGAAAATACACTTATTTGAAAACCAAATAATAAGAAAAATATTTATTACGGCATACAGTAAACAGATATTGTATAGAGACATTTCACTTTATTTTACTTTTTTGATACAACAACCATACAGATCACTCTGTATGTGTTACATATACACATACAAAGGCGACTGAATTGGGCCAGCACGACTGGGGAGATAACACTCTCACACGACACCGCAAAGGCCGCGTTTCGTGCGTTTCGCAGCTTGTCCATAGAAAAGAGAAATAAGGGAGGAAACCAGCTAATATAGGACCAGGATCAGGCTAGGAAGACGAAGAATTACATTTAGTTATCAATAACTAAATGCGTATTTTGAGGTAGTGAAACAAATTCGATGTAATCCTTCCAATCCTTATCATTTCCCATTTCTATATGAATCAACAATTTGTATATGTGTCTACATCTAATCAGTATCTGATATTTCAAGGTCACAATTTGATACATTACACGACTATTCAATGCATATGCATTATTATTATTACTTACTAAGTTATATTACTAGGTTTTTCTCATAGTATAAGGGGACAAACGGGTAGCTAGAGCCTTCTGGTGTCTACCTACGCCGGCCCTACGTGGATGTCTCCGCATAACTGTTAAGCAGAAGCGTTGCACTCCTTTCACTGTTTACACTGTTAATCTAAAAACACAATTTTGTCTACAGAATTGGATAATGTAGAAATGGAATGAGATTTATTTGTGAAAATTTTATTATGTACAAATGTACATTTATTATAAAAAACACTTTAGCGATCGACATGATAACATTGCGAATATGAAAAACCTAACTGTACGTGGCGGGCAGCCAGAAGACATCACGTGGATCCAACATCACCTGTATCAACATGATATTGTTTCAACTTATAATGCGTACTTGATCGGATTTTACAACTTTGAACTATCAAAGTGCTTGAATATCCTCAATAAGGGCTGCATATTTAGAACAGTTCCTTTATTTCATAAAAATATACCTTAATATTAGTAAGGAGAACCGGGGAGGTACCTCTCGGTCACATGGCATCGCCGTAAAGTGACAGCTATGCTGCGCGTTTCGTGCGGTTTGTGAGTAGACGGAGGCCCATTGGAAGTGAAGAGGAAAGAAGACAGAGGCATCAATAATGCAGATGTCAATGGGCGTCGGTAGTCGTCCCAACGCTCCGGTTGTACGTTTGCCTCCCTATATTAAAAAAAGATCTTGAGTTGGAAACATACGAGTATATTTGAGGACGGAGAATTTTGTACTGTGAGAAGTGAAAACTATTCCATGTGTCCCACTGTGAACTTTCATCATTGTTATTAAGTGCTTATTTGGTTGTATATAATTTTTAAGCACCTAAATCGTGTGCCATGTTGGCTCAGAGAAGTTTGTTAATGGCAAATTATTAAACTCCAGTCTGACGAAAATAACAGATTTTCCTAATTTTTATTTTATTATTTCCGTAAACATCCTCATAATTAGCTTATATACATATAACATAATTTATGCATGATGCTGTGTGTTCGGCCCTGCAATGATTCTGACTAGAATGTGTTAGTCGAGAATATCTGTGTCAGCTCAAATACATGGTAATGTACCGAGGCTTTTAAAGTTCCGCTTTCTGGCCTGAGTATGATGAAATGTTTTATAGCTACAAAATGATACCAGCTTTAATTCCATCGAGGAATATTTCAAGTATAATGCGTACTATACTAGGAGCAACGGCGTCCCGTTGCTTGTAGTGGGTCTCGCGTCAAAACATTTTAAATAAAAACGAATTATTCGGTGACCATCCTAGCTCACAAAAAGATGGTGATCTTATTATGTAATGTATTGAATATATTATATAATATATATATAATATATAATATATATCACCGTATTATGTAATGTATTGAACAATATAATTTTGTAATACATGTTTAACCAGGCAAAAATATTCTAAATGATCTATTCTGCATGTGAATAAGATTTACCTCTCTAAACCGTACCTAACACCAACGATTTCATTTAACGGTAGGTACCTAATGCAAAAATATATGAGTCATTTTTAAGAAATAGAATTCCTCTAGCATCGATATGTGTATAGAAGTAATAATAAGGTATTCCGATATTTCCACGTTAAAACAGACGTATCCTTTGTCTTTATTGTTTGGAAAGTTCTCAATAACACACTGAAGAGTCGACGACTAATACCTAGAAGTACTTTATTAAAGGAAACATTCAGACTTAATAAAATTATAATATGGTCATCAGATCGCAAATTACTAACCGATACTTTGGGTTAGAGATCTATATCCTTAACAGACTACTTACTACTTCTATAGCGTCTGGATGACGTATTCATCAATTAGAGAAGTTATTTAAATTTTACGCTTATATAACTTAGCTATACGTCTATAGTTATATTACATTTTAATCTCTTATACGCGAAAATACTTACAATTTCCCATCTGTATGATAATCATTAAGTATCCGAAGGAATTTCGTCATTTCTACATCTGTCACATCAATTTATGCCACAAGCACTTTCAGGCTAATTTTTAAATCATAATACAAATAATTCACATGAAGCTACAGGCACTTGTATACATTTCACGGTACACGTAATTCAAGTCTCGAATTTGTACGTTGTAAGTTTAATCAACACATTTTACAAGAATAATTTTAGTCGTTTATTTATTCTAGACACAGTACGGTCTGCCCGCGGCGCGACGCTCCGTCAACTGTCGTATTGCAAGTTTGATAAGAACAACGACACTTATCGACCACTTTAATAATCTGCATCAATTTGTACGCGAAACAATTGAGAATTCTCAATTGGGACAGAGGTATCTGTACGAGAAGCCCATATCGAGAATTGCCAGACGGTAACGACGTCAGGTCGATAAAGATCCTCTGTAGATAAGTTCAAAGGGTTACTAACTGTGTAAGAGGCCGGCAAAATTGGACGGACCTCTCGCTCGCATGACACCTGGCTTCAAAGGGACAGCTATACGATATCGTATCTGGTGCGGTTTATGAATTTCCGCTGACACATGGAAGCGGAGGAGAGAAGGAGTGTAACGTGTGTATAGCAATTATGCGGATGTCTGTGGGCGTTAGTAGTTACCAAAAGAACATTTTCATCCGATGCGGCTTAGTGATCTTCATGAATAGAGTATACCTATGTGACACATCTTTCTGGAAGGCCGGCAAAGCATCTATGAGTCGCCATGTCTTGCGGATGTCTATTCCCCCTAATTCATTCAAAAAGACTAACTACTCCTTTATAATATAAGAGAGAGAGAGAGAGAGAGAGAGAGAGAGAGAGAGAGAGAGCTATACACGCAATTTTATCCTATGCGGTAGTGCTCCACGGTTTCTTTATAAACCAAAGTCCACAAAATCTGTCAGTCCACATGTGATCAATTTTCTCAAAACGCCGAATATTCAAGCGGGTTTCATCCATGGATAGAACGTTTCCCAAGAAAGGTATTATAATTTATTCAGGGGTGAAGTCTGAGCGGATCACTAGTAGGTAATGTTATGATCAAGTTCTGCTTGGGCGGCCTTTTCGCCTTTCCCTAGAACTTAAACATGACTGTTCTATAACAATGTCATAGATTACTGATCCGTTACTTTAATAATTATATATTTGTGTCAAGTACGTTTACCTTAATTAATAAAGCAACAGTAAAGTGATATCGATCGAACCCATCCCAGTTCTAGCATGTTGCACGGTAAAGCGTGCATAAGGGCGGTTCACACTTTGATCCAGAGGCGACATAAACAACAGTCTGCACTTTATTTACCAATTAGCCTACAGATACAGAAAACAAAGTCACTCAGTAGTGTAAGGTAGTGAGGTAGTCCTCCTTTCTTTTTTTTGTTACGCAGGGAAACGCATTTACGTGCCTTCACAGGCCCTGGCTGGGTTCCAGTATTGTTTGGGACTCACGGCACTTTATATAGTGCCAGATACTCAAGAAAACAACCGCGAGTACTACCAGCGCCACCTTTGGTGAAGTGCCTCGGAACAACAAATCATCAGGACACCTCGACGGCTAGTCAGCCAGCGAAGACCCGAGCCCCGAGAGACCGACCTCACCTCCGCAGATGGTGTTGTCCCGCACCACAGGACAACCACACAGACTTTGGAACTACAGTGCAATGGGGTGAGGTTCCCATCCTCGTCCCTTGTCCCGTACGCAAAAGCGCCGCCACCTTTTGCTCTTTGGTCCCTTTTGGTCTTCTTATAGGCGGGGTACTAAGAACCATCACCTTCTCGGTTCAATTGACTTCGCCCAAGGTGATCACACCAGGCTACTGAGTCCCACGGCCACGATAAGGCATGGTGAGGGAGGTAGGCCTCCTACTAGTGTCCACATTAATAATAATAATATCATCCTAGCCGAATTTCGGCCGCGACAGTCATCTCTATAGAGACAAGTCAAATGCGCAGGACGTATAGCAAAAAGTGGGTGCACTCCTTGTTCCCGCATCCTCATATTCCGATGGCACGGTAGTCCGACACAACCGGAGAGAAATCAGGCGCAGGATCGACGACTAAATCCGTTAACGGTTTGATGGTTAACGTCAACTACCAACTGAATAATTTTAATTCTTCGGGTACTTGTATAATAACTTGTGACATCATGACATATGTCATCTCAGTCCACTCGTGACCATGGTTCCTGTAGGTAAGGCTACTGAAACGTAGGGCTAGTGAAATAATTAATTAAACCGCGATAAAATCCTTAAAAGTAGTGTTATTATAAATACTCGTTATAATGTAACTACATTCGCGTAAACTTAAGGCATCAATGTTCAAACTTTCTATTTATAAATAACGTAAAGCGATATTATTAGAGAATTTCTTTCAGTGAAAAGAAAGAAGACATCAAGGATTATTTAACGAAACGCGAGAAATTCGAATCGTGACAATTTTATTAGAAGTAGCAACAAGTCTTCATAGGCTAGACGTACATTTACGTTGCCAGCTGTTACGCTAAAAATACGTACAGTTGATAACTACAACCGGTAAATATAAATGATGTAATTGTTATTATCTTGTAGCCTACGGCATTCAAATTTTGATACAACTTGAATAGTAATAGGAAAAAGATGTGGTAACGTCTATAATGTAAGTTCACATACAATAAGCAGAACCTATCGCCATTGCTGATAAAATAAGAGACTACTTATACTATTCAATTTTTCTGAACAGAATGTTGTTAGTGAAACTGAGGGCACATAGCATATTTTTTTTGGTTTCGCGGGGAAATGCATCTACGCACTGCCACCGGACCTGGTGGGATCCGATGGGTGTGTGTCACTCGCGGCTTTACCAAATACCTACAAAAACCCCGCGGATGCTATCGGCCGCCTGTACTGAGGTACCCCGGATCATATTTGACACGCAATGTATCTACCGTTACAACTCGTCAGCATGTGCACGAAAATCATATTTATAACATAATCACCGTCGCTCTTTGTCAGCCGACTGTTGAGTATGGGCCTATCTGTATGACCGCCAAAAGGACCGATCTCCTGCAACTCACCTCCAATCTGAATTGGAAAACGCCTCCTTAGGTGGTTGATGGTGAAACAACACCCTATAATTCATAACACCTATTCAGAAAGGTAGGCTTACTTGCATCGCAGTAGATATATACATATATAACTGCTGTTACATATATATAGCTGTACCTTTGTACTAAATATATTGTTTCATTTATTTTAATTTATATTTTTTTCTATTTGCAAGAATTAATAAATAAATAAGGTGTTTCCACGCTGAGCTAAACAAGCCATTTTCGTTGTAATCATCGACTTCGACAGGTTGACGCAACAGATAACATTATTTATTTGACTACTCGCTTAGCAAAGTACAAAAATGTATTAATGTCAGTGGATTTATAGTTCTCGTGACTTGTATAGAAGTCTCAATGGCAGAGGTTAACGTGGCAGAGGTCGTGGGTACAACATTCATCAATAACTTGTTTGAAACATAAACAAGCAATCGTAAGATAATACAAACTTATGTAATATTGACAAGTGTAATCGTTTTCCGCAAAATACACATTGATTTATGTAAAAAAAATATTTTTTTTATGTCGGTATATCCAGAGATTTTTTTATTTGGTCGGATTTTTGTGAATCAAAATTATGTATAAACTTTTTTTAGTATAGGGGAAAAAACGAGAAATCGGAGCATCCTTACGACTACCGTCGTCTACCCATGAACATCAGCACAATTCCTATGCCAATTCGTTGCCCTCTCTACCTACCAATGCTCCCAATGGAGGGGCAATTGAGACCATTGGGAGGGTCCCAATAGTTCACCGAATAAATATACAATTACACCATGATTTAAGTAAAAACTGGCATATCTGGTAAGATGCTTTAGTTCTAATAATATTATATTAATGACCTTCCAAAAATTGATTTTTTCGGGATAAAAAGATTTTGTATGTTTTTCCAGATAGAAATCTATATATGTGCCAAACTTCATCCAAATAAGTTAAGTTTTTACGTTAAATAATAACAAAGATATTTCGTATGCAATGTAAGTAGGATAGTAGGAGGATAAGATTTGACTTACTACTACTACAACGCTAAGGACACCCCACGTAAGTAACTTACTAAGTACACTCGCCGTCGTAGATTAACTACGCATATCGCACAAGTATTGTAATTTCTAAGGCGTAGAAAATACACAAAGGAAAGGTATAAAATTAAGGACGTTACACAGAAAACGTCGTTGATATTTTGTGACTTTCGTATATAGATCGTCCCGTACGAGATTACCCCAGCAGAGGCATCTGTTGTGAAGGTCAGTGTTACAAAGCAGATAAGCTTCCGAGAATAGACGCAGTTATGAAGGTGGCTTTATGTCGGACCGCTTTTCTACGGTTTCAATGTAAGGAGATATGTTGTACTTATATACGTTTAATTTTGTCTTTACAGATATAAAATAAAGGATAGATTTTTGTAAATATTGCCCGTTGAAAAACTTTATTCTATGTTGCCAGAGCATTGTAAATTTTTGATTAAAGGGCTAGGTATCCCTAAATTATAGACAAGGTAGTACCATAACATTGGTCCTGAATCAAACAAAATTTCAACATGGTTGGTTTTTTGATATCCATGAAAGTTAATTAAAGTAAGGCGTAAATACAAACGGAGGCTTATGGCCGCGTGCTTCATATACTTTATTCAATGGGATTCGGTTGCTATCACTAAGTACTATTCTCATGATTAGTTTTCTTAAGTTATAAATTTAAAGGAATAGTTAAAAGAACAAAAGATCCGACTGCTTACGTACTGATACGAAGTAAACAAGCGAGTCAGTAGCCGCTTCCTCAGCCGGGTCCCATTATTTATCGCGAAAATTTTTACCAACGTCTTAAATGTGTACCGACTATAACTAATTGGCATTTTATTTTTTCTTTTTTCTGTTGTATCTCACTTGCGTTATCAAGACATATTAAAAAAACTTCATACGTAAAAATCCGTCAGGCCGTTCGGGCTGTAGGAGGGAACAGAAATTTAGTCTTCTATCGCAGTCGGGTAAACCATTAAAACAGGGAGTTTTCAGTGAAACTTGATTAAGTTTGTTTAATTTTTCGATGCACCTAAAGCAAAATTGTTTTAACACCACGTCGAGAATTGTACCACATGTAACTTTATACACGATCATAACACTTCGCTTAAATTAACCGCTGTAACACAATACTAACTGTTAAAGACATTTTGCTTATAAAAATATGCACATTCAGTCAATTATAAACTCTACGTTTTTATAATAAAGTCGATATTTAATCCCAAGCTCGAGTATTGGTAATTCAATAGTTCCCGCGGTTTTGGAAGTTTTTTTTCTCACTTTTTGTTCAGGGAGCGGCACATCTTGATACACTGGTCTATTTATAAAGCTTATTCTTGTACTAACAGAACCATCGCCGTTTATACTTAATCTGTTGGTGCGTCAGGATCGCAGTAAATGATGATCAGTGTTATCTTTCTAACCCCGTAGGATACAGGTGTCTTCTGTTTGCCTGCTCCATGCTGACGCCAGTGTCCAGCCTGGAGCTTCCTTCACCAACGGCCTAGATGAGATTGTGGTCGATAGGGGGACAAACTTACTTTCCTGCAGATAGAAAGGATGCATCCCGATAGTTATTAAAGATTAGCTAAATTATTATCTTGGCCGAGGGGACCGGGTCCCCTCGTCCCCCCTCTCTAACGAGGCGGGTAGAAAAGATACAGGTGTAAGCATAATTATAATACTAAGGGTCGGTTACACGAACTGTCTTGTCCAAGTGATTTAGTATTTAGCATAAGAGGTATAACAAGTCGATGATGATGTTGAAACAAAGATAAGTATATTACGTACTTTGAGACTCGTTTAGGAAAACTATATCATTACTTGCACAATTTTATAAATTCGAAAGTTTAAGCAAAAACTTAATTTCACTGTAGAGCTTTGTGCGAAATTTGGCACAGGCTCAGATATCTGAACTAACATAAAAAACAATTATTCGGCACTTAAATATATATCCCAAAATATGAATGACCTAATACTACCCTAAGAATAACTTTCATGTGGGTCACTGGTGAAAAATTAGCAAAGCTAGTGATTTCAAAAATAAGGTTTCCTCGATGGTATCATTTCTGTTCTTTCCTATAGGAGCCTCAAATTTTTTTTGATCAAATTTACATTCCCAATAAGAGAAAAAAGTTATGACAAAGTTATAAGAGTATAATGGTCAGTACTATGTTGACAGTAAGTCAGTTTGGATCGATTTGAAGAGAGTAACATCTGCACACGCGAGTATCCCACGAAATAAACACAACCTTATTTATTATTTATTAGATATTGACCTCAGCGTTCCACAAAAGCCCAGTAGCCCAAGCTAATTCGGCAGCAATGCAGCAACAAAAATCTATCACCCATATAATGACTATGCCGATGCGTTGAACTTCCCCCCCCCCTCCCCCCCTCCCCGGCCAACGTGTACTCCAAACCGCACGAAACACGACACTGAAGGTGTCACTTTACGGCGGTATTATGTGAGCGAGAGGTACCTCTCCAGTCGTGCCGGCCCAATTCGGTTGCCCCCTCCTATGTAGCATGGCACTACATCTTAATAAAAATTGTTCATCTGACTAATGCTGAACCAAACCAATTTGGCGAATTCGAAAGGCAAATCTTCACTCTAGTTCACTGATGAGGTAGGCGGAGGCAACAGAGTACATGTCACGATACTTGCGCCATCGAGAGCTAACGTCCCTCCTCTTATGCACAAGTATTGTATGCGTCATTGACATGTATGTCTATGTCTTGTGTTCCAATAATTGTATTTTCTTTCTTTCTAATCAAAACGATAAAAACACATGTTATTTTGTTCCGTGAATAAGGTGTATTCACAGAAAACGATAACATTTTCTACTTAAACGCACCGCACGCTCATATCAGGAAAACGCATTTCTCGCAGCGATATCAAGTCGCAGCGGGACCACAGATTACAAAACGCGATAATGTAAGTCGACTGAAAAGGATATTTTTAATCAACGGATCTCTGATAGCCTTGCTGCGAATGCAACGATTAAAATGATTTACGACTTTATCACGCGTATAATGCAACGCAACGCTTGGCTGGTATTAAACTAGGGTAACTGTATTTTACCTTAATAAGCCCTTGTATTACGTAGGAGGTCAATGGGACCTGGATCATCTTATAGATATACGGTTAACCAGAATTGACCCTTGCCAAGGTCCCCTGTGGCTGAAAGATTCTGATCACCTCATTTCAGGCTGCCGAAGGAATCCGAGGTGTTTTGGTTCATACGCGAGTCCTACACAACCATGGCATCCCACCCAGGTCCGTTGGCAGTGCGTAACCGTATTTCCCCGACAAACCAATTGCTTTTAATCCAATTACTTATCACATAACGAGGTAAAACTCCCGACCAGCCTTTACGATTCAAATGCAATCAATATCGTGCTAAATGTGGCGACAGAGGGCAACGTATTGTCTTTTAGTTATGCGGATGTTTGTGCATATTTGTAGTCACCAAAAGTATATGATTGCTTGCTATAAAGTCATCATATTTTTTATCGGCCTGCTGATAAGCCCCTTACAATTAATACCTACTCCTATTTTCTTCTGATTAAATTCGTTGCGGGTTTAGCTTTTCCCTAGATCATATCAAAGGGTCCTTGTGCTTGCCACCGATTATGGCAACACAAGGGTAGCAACGGCGGGTTAAGCGAGCTTTGGACAAGCCTCTGCAAATTAACGCCAAATCCTGATATCCAGTTTCCACCCACGCGCACATTACCCACCAAGCGGTCTATCGAGATCGCGCGCTATCATCGGAAGCAGCGGCCCGTGATGACGTGAACTCACCTTATTGAGCAACATGACTCACAGATTACTCATACACGGTAAAAACTCGCTAAATATTTGATAAATGTGAGCACTTATATACATTCCGACCTTGTGCGAACATTCATTACCGGAAAATTAGCTGTTAGGATCATGTCGAGAACAAACAGGCCAGGGGTTTCTGTAGTAGATTTTATTTGACAAGATGAAGAGGTCTGCCGTTTGCCCATCCGGGTAGATAAGAAGCAAGGAGCAGTAGACCAGCCGTCTTCGTGTTCACTTAAAGCTATATGACTCAGTAGACAGATAAAGGTGTGAGGACTTTATGGTGATAAACCTGTGAGCTAATCTTTGATTACGTGCTCTCGTATTTGAAAAAAGTGTGTTCAAATACGAGAGCACGTAATCAAAGATTAGCTTAGAGCTGGACAGTTATACGAATGAAGGGCAGGGCACCTTAAATAGTGCTAAGATCTCAATGTTAAATAGGTGCTCTCAAATTAAATTAATCGATTTTTTTATAGTACAGGGCGGCAAACGAGCAATCGGAGACTTTTTACGACTATGATCTCAGATGTTCATGGGCGTCGGCTACTCACAAACCGCACGAAACGCGACGCTGAAGATGTCACTTTACGCCGGTAACATTAGAGCGAGAGGTACCGCTGCGATGCAGTGTGGCACAATTAATTACGTAAAATCTACTGTTAGATCGGTTATAAAGTTCGAGGAAATTGAGGTATTTAATTGGAATTTGGAACTGATGATATATGATATTTCAACTCCAAAATACTACGAAGAGCAAGCGACGCGACACTAAGTTAAAGGATTCTGAAAATATAAGAAATATTTTTCGGTGTTGGGTGACGCCTCCGGTGACAAACCCAGCTCGCAGTTCCAGCACTTTCCCAATTGCGCCGTCGCTCCCTTATTTTAGGTTTATGTTTGAGAGTAAAATAATGTATTTTAAAATGCGTAACTCCGTTAGATGATAATAAAACTGAAGTATGTGTAAGTTCAAGTACGAAAACGGAGGAAACCTCTTCTACACCCTATTAAACTCATGACTAATTGAGCAATAATGGAACGTCAATTCGTTGACATTTAAAAATGAACGCGCGTTCGTGTCACGCGTTCCAGTTGTAAATCTGTCAGCGATTCCATACTTAAATTATCTTCTTTTTATTAGAGTTGCCAGATAAATAATTTCGTGAAAGCCTTTTACAGCTAGTTTTATTAGTATTTTATTTCTATATCCTATAAATTTTGCCTAAAATGCCTTTATACAACCGAGTGCATTTAGCACTCTTACACTCTTATAGCACTTGCATAAAGTATTCTAAGTTTCCTATGTTCTTTAGTTTAAATAAGAAATATAGCTTTTGCTTTTTCGTACGATTCTTATGATTTTTTTTACAATATATTTTTAAAACATTTAGTCCCTAAAACTTTCAATGGAGATTCATATGAGAAAAATTATTGTCTTCCTTTGCACCGCACATAACTAAGGTAGATACCTACTGATGTACTAACAAACAGTTTTCCATGTTGAACTAGTTATGAAGGCAACACGGGCATTAGAATAGTCTAGCTTCAGTTAACCAATAAATGAGTATTATAAGCATTATGTATCAAGCCTACAATAAAGTATTCACTAAAGTTCAATGACTTCAGAAAATGGGTTCCATTGTAACCTGTTACGCGGCACATGAAACCAAAATGTTGTGCACATTTTCATAAAGAGGAAAGGGATGCGGGATGACATTGTAGTAGGTACTGCAGTCTGTTGACGAACAAAGCGGCATCACAATTCTCACATCTAAGTAGGCGTGTGCCTAAGTTGTTATCACCGCGTAAAGGCGTTTTCTACAAAATCCATCCATCCATCGGGCACGTAAAA
Source organism: Eumaeus atala (assembly GCA_017140195.1). Classification (NCBI taxonomy): domain Eukaryota; kingdom Metazoa; phylum Arthropoda; class Insecta; order Lepidoptera; family Lycaenidae; genus Eumaeus; species Eumaeus atala. The sequence goes on along the minus strand of JAFELO010000614.1, from coordinate 307,972 downwards.
TTATCCCAACGTGTAATTTTCCTTTCCTTGATTTCCAGCGAAGTTATATCAGTGTATGTTACTGATTACAGTAGTTACAATGCTATAATTACATATTATATAGTGACACATATTATAGCTCTATAACCGTTGACTGAACATAGAATGAACATAGAACTAGATAAGTAATGACAATACGACTTCAGTGAACGCAACACTTGACAGGTATATTTTCGCAACATATTATATCTAGTTATACGATTGTCGATTATATAGGCGGCGACGTCGTGTCCTGTGACGTGTCGTGTCGTGTCGTGTGTAAAGGGAGACGTACAAACAAGTCGTTGCACCGACAGTGTAGAATCACCTGCTAACCTTGCACTACCTTTACCCGCCATATACGACGGCGTGGCGAGCCAAGTTTTTCTACTGACTGAAATAAAAGGAAAAGTGCTTCGCGAGATCCAATGTCCGTACTTGAATGATAGGTTCGGGATATCCCCTACATCATGGTATGAAAGTATACGTAACTACAAATAGATAATACCGGCTTCGCCCGTAAATCACAGGGGCAAGTTATACACTAAAACCTTCCCTCGGGATTCGTTCTAACCTTAAGTGAAACCCGCCTGAAACCCGTTCAGTTGATTTTTAAAAAAACTATCATATACAGATAGATAGGTTTTGTAAATTTTGTTTTATATATAATAAAATATATGCATATGGGAAAAAAGTGAATACTTGTAAGATAACACTTATATCTAGATGATATCTGTGCATCTATTACGGATCCATCCCAAAATATCGGATCAGAAATCGCTCTATCCCCAGGGAAAAAATCGCGTACAAATCCGTTCAGTAGATATTTAAAAATTCATCACGAACAGATAGATAGCTTTTGGGACTTCGCTTTATATTAAGTGTAGATATAGAAATGTGTAGTTGTTTTTTCACGATTTGTCTTCATTATGCAGTAGTCAGCAAAGGGTGGCCAATAAGAGATGTTCCTAGTCGAATTTCTACAACAGAGCACAAATATGTCCCAAGAAACAAGTACAGTTGCTTTTATAACTATTTCCTTAGTATCCTATTCCGATGGGATGAAAGCATGACACGACTAGGAGTAATAAAACGCTGGATTAACCTGTTCTCTAAGACAAAGAGCTATAATATGTGGGTATTATTACATAAAGACATTTTTAGCCCGACCTGGGACTCGAACACATTGTACTAATGAAGCTGCAAACGAGAAATTATTCAGTTACCCACTGTGGACTTCACGGAAATAAGAGATTGATTTGATCAAAAGATAATAATATCTGAGGACAGGTTACATTAGCCCAGTCCTGTGGTAGGTATCATAAGGACCTGCGTTATAGGTACTAGAAAACGGAAACATATTTCATATTCATACATTTAAGGATTTTCATATATTTGAGTATTAAGTAGAAATACATATAATACATACATAATAAACATCCACGACCTAGGCGAGATTCGAACCCCCGAAGTGCCCGGAGTAACACGCGGAATAACCGCCTCGTAACCAACTGAGCCGGTTGTTGTTGTTGTTTTTGCATTTTTACAAACCATGGACATATTTGCAAATATCAGCTTTACGAAACAATTATTAGTCGTTGTAAAAGTTTGCAATATCAATAATATACATCCTAAATAGCTTTAACAGCATTGGTAATTATGACAGTAACTGGTGTCGCAATAAAAATGATTGCGCCGCAGCATTACTTATGTTTTATAGTCAATCCAACGGAATGGCTGTAATGTTTGTACCAACTATTGCCGCCGAACATAACCTATTACCACAAATTGTGTAACGGTATGGCACTGCAAGTGTCTCATTTTCGTGATTGTTTGACGTGTTAATGTACTTTTGTGTTGAAGAAGATAATTGCAGGCGATTCATCTGAAGGTATTGACGTCACTAAGTTTACAAATAGAAGTGTGAATGTGCAAACTACACCAAAGCTGATAAATAGCATCATGTTCTATGTTGATTACGGCATGAAACATGTTTTGAATATTATTTTAACCTTATATCAGCTTAAAGAATATTTGCTTTATCTGACCGTGTGTCTGTAATCGGTTACGAATGTCAGCGCTGTGCCTTATGTTTAAAAAATAAATCGAGGGACCGAGCCCAAGGTCGAGGCTTACTAGAAAATTATTGAAGGCAAAATTATACAAATATCTGATTAACCCATTGGGGAACTGGCGCAAAGGTGTATGTTTGCGTGTATTATTTTTGTATGTATTTTTGTTCACGCAAAAACTACTGAACACATTCCAAATTTTTCTGACTTTATTTTAATGCTTGAATATGTTACCCTACACAAAAAACATTCCGAAATATGTATAAATTAGTAACTATTATGGTATTGTTGTGTCTATGTAGCGGATTCTATAGCATTTCTTCACATATCTATGGTTTTACATAAAAGCGTTACACGCACCATGTGCCAAGTCATACAAAAGCGAGGCGGAAGTATAAGGTATTCGTTTTCCGGTTTGTACATTTGAATTTGGAACGGCCGGATTTAATGGCGGGCTTTTTATGTGATTTATGTGTTTCAATCATTTGGAGACGTGGGAATGTCTTATCAGGATAATGAACATTTCTGTGACTAGGTGTAATTGTTGTTTCGACACATACGACGCAAACGAGCAGCCTATGTCTGAAAGCGACTAACCACGCCGATGTAATTATTACCTAATTTTTATAGTATAGGGGAAAATACGAGCAATTGGAGGGCTCTTTATGGCTACCGCCCATTAACATCAGCGTGACATACTATGACGATACGTTGCCCTCCTTTTCACCTCTCTCTCCCCCCAACGGGCCAACGGCCACAAAACAAACGAATCGCGACACCGCAGATGTCACTTTCATCCGCAGATTTCACAGATTATGTGAGCGAGAGGTATCTCCCCGATCGTGCCAGCTCAATTCCGCTGCAATGTAGCACGGCACTACCTCCTGTGTACGGATAAAGAGATAAGATAGATATACCCGACGTTATGATGTGATACTTTTCCGGTTACATCGGCACATTTTGGTAATAATGCTGCAACAGCAATAGCTATTAAAAATGATCTTTTTCAACAACAAAATATTGTACGACGTAGTGTCATGCTGCATTGCAGCCGAATTATGCCTCTGGCTCGCATGAAAAAAAGGGCAAAGCATCTGCATAACTATTATGAGGATGTCTATGGGCGTAGGTAGTCATCAAGTAGATCTGACTGCTCGTTTGTCCCCCTATAATTTAAAAATAACTTTTGAAATTTTCAGCAGTGGTCCACCGATTTTTCCGACCGATTCGCATTTTGAAAGAGCAAATTTTATTTAAATGTTCAGCTCTTAGGAAATTATTAACTTCTATGATCTTTTTGATTGTCTTACAGTTTAAATTTGATTCTTATAATTTTCTAATTCCACTCTCTCTGCCTACCTCATTAGGGAGCTGGCGTGAAGATATGCGTAGATATGTGTGTGTGTGTAAATTTAATTACAACTTACCCATTTGCCCGTCAGTGGCGCAATCCGGAATTTTGAAAAACACTTTTTTGCACTTTTACACAAGAAACTTTGTGAGCATTATCACTTTAGTGCCACTTCATTATAATGCGACACCTGAAAGTCAGTATGAAACTTTAGTTGTGTACAGACAGAAGGCAGCGATCAGATATAGTGATAGTGACCCATCATTTCCACACACACACGGAAGTAATCATATAGCATCAAAATGAAATAAGAATTCATTTTAAGATTGCAATGACAGTATATAAGTATACATACATACATATATATATATATATATATATATATATATATATATCTATATACATACATATATATATGTATGTATGTATGGCATAGTCGGTTTTGTGGCAGGTCAACGATCAGCTCAATTGTCTTTGTGAGACCTTCCTCAACATGGCGGCTGACGTTTAGCCTTGTTGAATATCCCGATTGTAGGTAATGATCATTCATCATTTTCAGCCCTCATCGGTCCACTGCTGGACATAGGCCTCTCTCAATGAACGCCAAGACGACCGATCTCCTGCTACTCGCATCGTTCCCGGACCGGCAACTGTACGGTGCTCCGCGTGGTGAACGGTCGACCGACACTTCGTCTTCCTAAGCGCGGCCTCCACTCCAGAACCTTACTGGCCCATCTGCCATCGGTTCTTCTGAGTGTGTGATCAGCCCATTGCAACTTTAGCAAGCGTATTCGTCGCGTGATATCGGATACTTTAGTTCTCTGCCTTATGACTTCGTTACGAATTCCACCGGACAGAGAAACACCGAACATATTATGTTCAATAGCCCGCTGAGCTATCGCAAACTTGTGGACCAGTCCTAAATTAAGATACCATCACGGCCCCGCAGGTCATGACGGGGAGAACGCATTGGTTGAAGACTTTTCTTCAACCTCTGCGGTATAGGCGACGTGAGAATGTGACGAAGTTTCCGGAATGCTGCCCAACCCAAAAGAATCCTTCTATCGGCTTCCTTCTCGAAGTTATATCTACCTAATTGCTATGGTTGCCCCAGGTAGACGTATTCGTCTACGACTCCGAGAATAGCACCGTCGACGTTAACCGGCCTAAGGAGAACGTGTTCATTGTACATTTACCTTTGTCTTGTCCAAGTTCATCCTAAGGCCAATACGTCGCGAGGATTCATTTAGGCTGTGCAACATTTCCTGGAAGCTCTCCAACGATTCGGTCAACACAACGATATCTTCGGCAAAACGAAGATGTGTGAGGTATTCGCCGTTAGTATTTTTGCCGCATTCTGCCCAGTCTAAAGTCTTAAAGACATCCTCCAAGGCATAAGTTAACAGTTTTGGGGAAAACAACATCCCCCTGTCGCACTCCTCGATGCAATTGGATTGGTCTTGTTTGGACCACCTGGAATCAGAACGGATATAAAAGCAGCGTCATACAATGCTATCAGCACTTGGACGTGCCGCCAATCGACCTGACATCGCTGTAAAGCTTCCAGAACAGCCCAGATTTCGACAGAGTCAAAAGCTTTCTCATAGTTCACAAAGGCAAGGCACAGCGGCTGATTGTACTCATGCGTCTTTTGTACGACTTGCCTTATGGTGAAAATGTGGTCCGTGGTGCTGAATCCTCTACGAAACCTAGCCTGCTCCGGTGGCTGGAATCCACCAAGCTTTGTGGAGAGACGATTCGTCGAGACTCTTGATAACAACTTGTAAGTATGGCCGAGAAGTAAAATTGGTTGTAATTTTTAAAAGTGATTCTTAAAAACAAAACAACGTTACTTCCAAGCCATGCCTTGGGAGGTAGGCCCCGCTGAAAGACAAAACTAAAATTTTTTTGGCTCTCCTAACTCAGGTTCGCCTCCTGCTCTAAGAAACACGACTGTGATTCCATCCTTCCCCGGAATTTCCGCCCTTTAAACTGCGCAAGAGCCAGGCTAATCTCACTCAAGCTAACGTCCGGCAGATCGCTCTAGGTATTAGGTTTGCACGCGGATCGTTATTAAGGATATCGGGATGAGGAGCGTGCGACGTGTACAACTTGATATAGAAAGTTTCGATCTCAGTTATGATCCCAGGCTCAGAAGAAACGGTAACCCCAGACTCAGTCCTAACCTTTCTCAGGTGACTTCTTCCAAGCTTCTCCTCAAAAAACTTCGACCTATTCTGCTCAATCGCTTCGGTAACCCGTTGCGTATTTGAGCTGCAAAGGCTTTGGCGTATTAGTTTGCAGATTCACCTTGAAAGAATCCTGCCATCGGCAGACGTAATGTCATCGTGTGCTCTGTGTTTCCCCATAACTACAAGCGTCTCATCTGAGAGTTTAGCTTTCCTGCTCGTATGCTTACGCCTACAATATCCTTCACCCACGTCCCGCGTGCAATCAATCACTCCAATCATCGCCTCGTGAATTTCCATTGTAGTTTTCGACATATCTAGGGCATCGAACTGCTTTTTCAATTCCAGTTGGATTTTTTCGGAACCTGCCATGGTTAGTCGGTCAGAGCGTTTGTACTGTACCTATAATCGATAACGGACACGCTCGCGTCGAAAGCCTATATTCAGTGAGCCTCTAACCAATTTGTGATCACAGATTGGCGTTCCTTGTCACAGTATGGGGGCTCTGCCATATCCACTTCCCATGGGACTTCTTAAAATAATAATTCATTAAGAAGAGGACTTCTCGATGCAATTTACCAGTTTAAGTAGTAATATAAGCATCAAATTAGGCCTTTCTAGTTAGTTTAGTTTCTAGTTTCTAGTGTTCTTAGTGCAAATAAAGAAATAAGCTAACTACGAAGGTTAATGCCACCGCATTAGTCTTTGTAGTTAGATTACGCTGCCGCCTAAACCTACGAATTTACCTGGGCCTATGCCCAGGTAAATCCTCTTATTTCTCTGTATACGACAATAGTCACCACTGTTGTTGACATGTCAAGCAACGCGGCGAGAGTTAGAATTAGGAGCTTGAACGTGTCAAAGAGGCGGATAATAATCCACTTCAATTCAATAATGTTACTGGCGGCTACTCTACCTGGCGGAATTTCACTCAGCCGTATTCAATCCGGCTAGTCGTTGGTCCGCCATTAAACAAAATGGCCCACTTTTTTTTAAATGGTTAGACGTAACGAAATACGGTGATTTAGATAATCATTGCGTTTTGTGTCTGCAAAACGCATTGATTTACAAAGGTACCAAAATACACAGTCGGCGTCTCAAAAACTTGATATGTGCATGCACATATTTTATGCATGCACATATCAAGTAATGCAATATGTTAAAAAAAATCGAGCGCATAAGCTTAACCTGTAAAAAAATATATATTTATGTACAACCACGGACGCTTTAAAATGACAGTTCAATATGAAATCGTGGACCTTGTATTTGTGAAAACATAACCACACTAATGTTATAAATGCGAAGGTTCGTGAGTAATAACTAATAACCCTTCCTTGCGTTGTGTGTTCAGGTAAACATGAGTCAAGCTTATTTCAAAGTCATACAGAACGGTCATAAGTAAGAAGGTTTAAGAACAGATACATGGCCCATGAAAATGAAGGAGGAAAGGATAACAACGCATTTGTAAAATAGTTATGCGGATGTTTATGGACGTTGGTAGAGATTAAAAGAATCCGACTGCTCGTTTGTCCCCCCTTTTAATAAAAAGAAGGAAATATCTTAGCCTAACAATAGTTAAATCCGTTTGGCTTGCCTCAACATTCGTATCACTCCTATAAACTAGATGCAAACCTGATGATGAAGGTAATAATAGGTTTGGAACGGTAACCGGGGCGAAGGGCCGATAAACTGTTATGGTCAGTGGTTACTGCGGGCCAGACGTTACAGATGCAAATACGTGACCGCCCTTTACCGCACAATACTCAATGGTATCACAGAGTTCTGAACTTGAGATTATCAGCCGTACACAGATATTGTCAAGATTATTTCTGCATTAGGCTTGTCTATGCAGTAGACGCTATTTGTTTTTGAAGGATAAGTTCTTTACGCTGGCTTGAGTTGGAGGGTAAGCTAATGAATAGTGACCAGAGCGTTACAGATACTAGGCCAGCGGAAGTTAAAAGGGATTTTCTTATATGATCGTATCGGTAAGAGCCAGTTACGTTTTATTTAACTAAAGAAGTTTTACTTCAGTCGTATCTAAGTTCAGACGTAATATTTTACTTTGAATAGATTAGCCTATAGAGTTTCTGTGGCTCAAGGTTTAAACCTAGCGATCACTTGAAATATTGTAGTACTTATATCTTTTGTGTATTTCATGTAACATACTGTAGCAACAATAACAATAACACACCTTCGCGCCAGTTTCCGAATGGGGTAGGCAGAGAGAACGGATTACCGGATACCACGGTACCATATTGTAGTAGTATAATTATTTTACAGCTAACACTGGCGGATCCATTCTGAGAGCACATTCTAAAATGTACAACATGAAGTGAAATTTTATTAGTAATAACTGACACTCGAACTTTGTTCGTGTGGTGAGCTTTATAGCCATTACGACTGTGAAAAAAATATATTGTGCATTACATACTATGAAACTAAAATACATTTAAATAATCACTCATTAGCTTTTATAAGAATCCTTGCGATCGAGCAAAAACGAAAACGACTCCATCAGTTACTAGTTCTGAGTTCAAGAATAGAACTAGTTCCAAATTTAAACTGGCCATAAGAGAGGTGAGGTGAGTTGCCGATGTAGCTATTTTAATATTTTTTTCTAATTTTGTGAAACTAATCTTATTTTTCTAAAATTGTGTATTCTTTATTTTTCTAAAACAGCTGTACTTTATTAAATATGGTTAGTACTTAGGAGTGTTTTACAGATAATATCGAACAGTTTGTATTAAACTTAAATATGTGTAGTAATAATAATATGACATAGTATGTACCTATCTACTTATACTATTTTCGTTACTAAGAGAATATTTTACGTAACAGTACTCAATTTCCATATGATTCGTTATGTTTTCTTAGTAACGAAATAACAACAGTAAATCTATTTGAAAACTGCGGTAGCTGTTTAAAGAAAGTATTATAATATTTTATTAGGTTAGTTACCAACATCACTATAATTGTCAATTGTCATTAAGTAAAAAACATTACCCTCCTTAGCAAATACTTAAGCTTTTTCCTACTTACAAGCAAACTACTTTAATAGATTTAAATATTTAAAAATATCTTTATTTAATCTTTTCTTTAGCATCATATCACGGATCCACGGTTGAGGAAATTAAATATTAATTTCAAATTTCGAAGCTTAACGTTCTGTCTGTCACGTTCAAGGTCGCAAGCTCATTATCAAAGCAATTGAATTTGAAAAAGTATGGAACGTTTTTTTAAAAAGAGATTGACATCTGGCACTGACGCCTGAGACCAAAACTTCTTTGCTCCGGCGAGGATGAAATTGTAACGTCTTTCAAAATGGTTTCATAATACCAGAAACGGTTATTTTGTTTGTATATTGTATATCATGGCCTTGTAGGACAATTAAGGCGCCTTGTAGGCGATAATAAATGAAATAACAGACGTCCCTAATCTGGTGCTATTCTGAATTAATGAAACCTTTATTGAGAAATTAGTCTGTGGAGACCTACTTTAGGATCCAATTGAAACGACCTCCAGAATATAGAATGCGATGGAACTACGAAACAAGTAAGTTTTGAGTAAATATTTTTGGTTAAAAATAGAACTCAAAAATAATTAGATTTTATTTATATTTTTTATGAGACAGAGCACAAACGGGCATGTGGTTAGTGACTACAGAGATTAACAAGGAGATATCTTGTACTTTTATATTATTATAAGTGTTACGTTAGAAAAGTAATAAAATTCTTACGAGAGAAAAAATCCTTTGCGGTATAAATTTGCAGCGGATTGTGAATGTGCATTTGTTTAAATTAAGGCATCATCTAAAGGCGTCCTCTAGATATTTAACAAACATTACTTACTGCATTAATAGTGCACTCTACCACTTTCTATTTCCTTTTTTTGACGTGTTAAATCTGCCGACACCACCAGAACACCGTTATGAGGAATGACCTGAATCTTCGGTCTACACATTTCCTGTCTCCTTCTCCGATGCAACGAAAGATGTGACCGTGAATATGATGATGTTATACAAGTAGTAAATTCGTAGAGTCGGTCTCGAACGCTCATTCCGTACACATTTTTAAAAGAAATGGAAGGTATTCCCGTTAAAATAAACGGTGCAGTCGTAAATTTAACACCTATATTTGGTGGCCGTATCTCAGCGTGACGGCCGCACCCAAATATATCCTTATCTCGTTGACAGGGAACGAAATTGGTTTCCTAAATGCGTGAATTGACTACCAGTTTAAGTTGATCTCTAAGCAAACGTGCCCAACGACTAAGCGGGAAGTTTTTCGAAATATTTACCGCGAGAGATCAAGATCTAAAAAATCCTCATAAACTTCACGCCTTTCGACGTGCATTCGAAATACCAAGTCTCCCAAGGATGTAGTTCTGTTATGAGAGTCAAGTTAAACCAAGAAGACTGCTCTTAAGCGACTACCTTTTTATGTAAACTATTCGAAACTTACATGGGCAACTAGTAACGTATATTTTTAGTTTCCCGCTAGGCAAGGTGTTACCGAGATGCCAAGCATCTCCAAAGTCTTCTGACTAACAGTACACTTTGCACCGCGAGATTCAATCTATATACAACTATATTGATACGAACATTCGGTTATCAATTAAAGACTTCCGTCGCGACAGGTAAAGTATTCGGGCACTGTGTTTTTTGCGCAGCGACAAGCCGTATCGTGCAGTGTAAACAAAGGCAACATATATGGGTCCGTAAATTTTTTGTGCCACAAAACACATGTCTCGTAAATATCAAACATTTCATATTTCACTTCCTCTTTACTGGACAAATATGGGCAGCTGCTCTTAAAGAATATTGATAAAAAAACGCATTTACAAACGGGTAATTAACTTATTATTTTAAAGAGATAAGGTGTTTCTGCGAGTGTGAGGAGTTCAAAAAAAGTGGAGATTTGAAGTCGATATATTTTAAAATTTTAGTACTACCCATCAGTGGACTGCCGCGGACCTAGGATTTTACATAAACCACGAGCGTCAAACGTTTTTTTCTTTACTTGCTGATATAACTTAATGTTGTTCTTTCTGCCTCTGATATTATCTCTAACATTAGAGCCCTTAACAAAGGAAACGCGATCCATAAAGGGAATGGGCGGCGTTACCACACGGCCAGTCGACTTTAAACGAGACACCTGCCTGTCACTTCTTATAACACGCCCTGGTGGTCCCAAAGATGAGACCCTTAATTATAACCATTCAAATTTAGGATCGCTTACAACGACTTCAGTGTATTATAGCATGATCGTTGAATATTAATAATTGGGACAGATTCCACATTGTCCCCAACGTGGTACAAGCTATACCGTGGCGGTGGGGCCCAGTAGCCTGGCCACAAGACAAAACAGTTTTAATTGATTCATTTGTAATCTAAACGACCTATATGGCTATGATAATTTCCCAGTGCATTGGTATATTGTCACTGTGAGATGATAAAGATAAAGAGATGTGAGGCAATAGGGAACAAGCGGCGCACCAGATGGTGCCTGATAAGTGATCAGTTGGCTATGGGTCGGAATTTGTGTCATGTATACAGAATGTACACATCGCTGTCGGATTTGAACAATTAGGGACAGATATTTTTAGCTTTTCGGAAACTTGATCCCGCTCGGGTAATAAAAATTTTCATGTTACATTGCATATCAACTTCGCTCACTAAACCTATCTTACTTTTTTGTGACCAACACAGTATATTTTTAACAATCTAAGGGGACAAACGAGCAGCCAGAGGCTTTTCATTAGTACCTGCGCTCATACACATCCACAAAATTGTTATACGGGTGAGTCCTTTTCTCCTCCCCTCGAAAGACTCACCGGTTACTCACAAAGAGCACGAAACGCGAAAGTATAGCTGTCACTATTACGTAGCAGTTATTTTACGGTGACATCATGTGAGCGAGAGGTACCTCCCCGGCCGTGCCAAGATAACTCAGCTGCTATGTATATGCACATGCTCTACAAAAATAATCGATATAATATAATTTAAGATATAAATAGAAAATATTTGATGGCTTGTTTATTTGCTTGCTGCATTTAATGGGCTCCGTAAGTACTGGACTGATATGAAAATAATCTTTTACCTTTGGAGTCAGGATTACATCGGGAACGTTGGCTAAATAATAATTTCATAAACATTAGAGATCAGTATGAAAATTTCAATGTTGTAACTAAAGGTGTTAAAAAATGTCAGAGTATGTGTAAATGTCCTGTCAACTGTTGATGTAATGTCTTAAATTAAATTATTGGGAATGTGGTGACGTGAATGTTTATGTGGACGAAATTAATATTTATGTAAATCAACAAATATTTGCTATATTTTGTGGATTATCCGTGCGAAGCCGATACGAGCTGCTGGAATAATATAAATTGGATTTATCTTCAAAAACAATACTGCATCAGTAGTACGTGAAGAATTATGTTTATTCGAGTATCGTACCGAGTGCAAAAACGTGTACAAGAAAATGATACAAAAATATCAAGTATATCGTTCGACTCTCACATATTATTGCGAAAAGAACAACGTCGAACCGCTACACAAACGTAATAAAAAACCGCTGACCCCACAACGTGACCTTTTTACTAACAGTTTGCCCTCACTTTCGAATAAAAACACGGTAAGGACAATGAAAGCAAGACATGTACGTAAAGTCGCTAAAATAAAATGTAACACGACATTTAAAAGTTCTTGAAAGCCCTTTGACATTTTACACTTAAACAGACCGTCAAAAATGTATGATGTCCTAGGTAGGTGAAGCGTTTCTTTCATTTGTTACTGAGAAGAAAAACATTTCACTATCACCGTCATCACTAGACATCAAAATAATTAAACGTTGCGGTTAATTTGTGAGTAGTACATGTGTTTATAATTGGCACTCCAAGAATGCAGTTATCGAATTATTTTTTAATGACTTATTTAATTCTCCATTTGAAATCAAGGTAATTTTGCCTTCGTCTTATTGAAGTATAATTTCAACATAACACTAAGTATTTCGCGTTTTTATATCATTCAAATATTTATTTGTTAAAGCCATTGGCTATTATGTACATTAAATTACCAATCATAGAACATTTACGCATATTATAAAATCTTATAGGTACACTTATTAATACCGCACTAATCGATCACTTTCATATCGAGATGCATCTCTCCCATCTGCAGGAGATACAATGTTCGGAATATGAATACGCATAATTATTACTATAATTATTAAAGGTGGTACATACTTTATCTATAATCAGTAAAAATGCTGATTATCTTACCCTACTCAAATAAAGAAAGAGAAATATATTTACAATCTCTTGATACACTGACGGTACATTAAATTGGTCAGGACGTTTTAACGGGACGCACGCTGCCTGCGCCCGCGCACGATACTTATTAGCATGTTACGTAACCGGCCAGTGCTCACGGTGTGTTTTTATGCTCCTCCGGTTTCATTCCCCGACCATCCACGAGTGACCTATCACGACTGTTCATTCTATTCGATTGTTCATTATTCCACACTCGAGTAGTGAATAACCGAGTAATTGACCTAGTAACGGAATTATTATCGGCCAGTATTTCTTTTGCTAGTCTGAAAAATAAAAATTTTTACATAGGATGCTAGTGCGTATATAAAAAATAGATTCTAAAATGAACGAGCCGATTTAGTGATTTTCGTAACAATAATATTTTTTACTGTTTCACTATGTACTACCAATGAAAATATCATAGGATTTCCGTAAACCTGAAGACACAAAAGTCTTCGCTAGTCTGAAGAACCGCCAACCAGTAACAGGTTCATTCGAAAAAAGATCATAGGATTTCATATTATGTAATGAAATAAAAAAACCATATAATATATCTGAATGTGTCCTTAAGTGTCCTTTTGTATGAAAAGGCAATCTTTTCTGTGTCACAATAAAGAATACGCCTAATGGTTTCTTTGAAATGAGTTCAAGACGCCTTTGTTATCTGTTATTCAGATTTCTCTGTAAGAATGTAATTATACGTTTTGTAATGTGCGGCTCAGAGTGTTGGGTGCTGTAAAGATAACATCTGATACAATGTCTCAAAATGTTACAAATAACTGTTTATTAGGAAGCGAATGAAAAAGTCTTTGGTATAATTCTTTAAATAGATTGAATAATATGTTATACTTAATAAACATTAAACTGAAACAAGAATATCGTTATAGAGACTTTTTAATATTTATTTTGTTGTTATTTATTCGAACACTACTGTTATCACTGTTTCCAGGAGACATCCGTCATTCATCTCCGCTATCTATTGTAAACAATTTGGCAACTGAACGGTGTTCTCATGATATTTATTTCAATCATCATCAAGAGACATTTTAGGAATTTTAAGTTAATTCTTATATCCCATTAAACGGTAATAATATTCGCATTTTTAGGGACCTCGATTTACTGTTTTTCAAAGAAAAACGTGGACAGTTATCACATCGGATATAGTCATCATCATCATCATTATCAGCCCTTGTCGGCCCACTGCTGGACACAGGCCTCTCTATGAACGCCGAGACGACCGATCTCCTGCTACTCGCATCCATCCCGGATCGGCTACTGCACGGCGATCATCTACCCACCTGGTAAACGGTCGACCAACACTTCGTTTTCCTAAACGCGGCCTCCATTCCAGAACCTTACTGACCCATCTGCCATCCGTTCTTCTGAGTGTGTGACCAGCCCATTGCCACTTCATCGAGCCTATTCGTGATATCGGATACTTTAGTTCGGCTGTAGTAAGAGATACCAATATGCTTGCAGGTCAATTTGCTACTTCTTAGCCATATAGGCCAAGTTACAAGGCCATACGAGAATTTTGTATTAAACCAATATTCTGCTTAGTTATGTTACGTTAAAGTTCCATTGCAAAAGTACCGGATGGCGCACAATAGACAGTAGGTAACAGGAGGGTACAAAAGGCACCATTGTGTGGTGACACACCTGTTCAACTATAGCGATGAACTTGTGTCTCAGCAGACTACTAACTGAAATGTACTTCATCAATTTGACTGTACTTGTCTGCGCTATTTGATGACTCTTTAATTGTCAAGTTTGTATTATTTTTGGGCATTATTTCTTTATCTCTGACTGGGTATATTTACGATAAGGTTAATATTTTGAAGTTTTTTTAATAGTTTTAGCCACCATCTCAACTTTATCTTTGCAAAATGCAAATGTTATTAGAGTGAAATGGCACAACTTTTGGCTGTATTATTTCCGTTTAAAATGATGTTTCGTTGTAACATTGGCCTTATTTTATTAACTTTTTAATGCATGCCAATATTTATATGATCACCCATGCAGCGTGGTGTAAACAGAGTTACAAGACAGTTACTTAGATAACAACATCTATTGATAACTGTAATTATATGTTATCACCAAGTAAGAGACCAAAATGACTTAACTTACTTCCCCAAATCTGGAGCTACCCGACGGGTCAGTGAGGGGTAAAAAACACATTCAGTGTACAAGCCGCCGTACCTAATGTTGAAAGAAACGTCACAAATATCTATGCTTTGCCATTGATCGTCTGAATTGGCGTTCACTAAGCCACTATAAATATAATGGATTTGCATAATCAATGACGCTAACATAAAGATTAACGAGTGGTCTATATGGCTTAACATTAAATTGAAAAACATAAGAACCCAACTGCTAAAACATATTTTAATCTTTGCTATCTTCTTTTTTAATTTATTGCATATTCATGTTTCAATCCGCGAAACCGTTTAGCCTGTAGCAGAGATCATGGAAATCTGCATACATACACTGAAAAACATTACTCCCCGTCTCACGCAGGTGGAGAAAGCATAGAAACACAGTCAATTATATATTTTATGGATCATCAGAACACTCATACATATAAAAAAATCATATTACACGCAAAGACATCACAGGACGTGTTTTATTGCTCGAACGAGCAAACAAAAGGGAGTTGCGCAGGCGCAGGCGCCGAGACGCGACGCCGCGTCGTTTATTTGTCTTTCTTGTTTTTTTTGGTTCAGCCGTTTTACAAACGGTACATGTTTGAACATCGATCTCTTAACGCAGTTTAGTAAACTACTAACTACAACGGTCTTTTTCTCTCTCTCTTACTCTAATGATATAGAGCCATTTTATTTTGTTTTGTATCCTCTGAGCTAGCCGAGGCTAGGTTTAGAGCCGAATTGTCATGGAGTACACTAGCCTAAATATTCAATAAAAAGTTACAGCCGAATCGGACCAGTACGGGGAGATAGCTATCGATCACAACATGATACTTCTGCGAAGGGACAGCTATGCGTGTGGTTTGGGGATGTTCGCTGGCTCCCATGAACATGGTCTCCTCTGAAAATCATCAGGTAACCACACCTGAGTGAGTTCGAATTTCAAATGCCCCAGATTTCTATTGTCGTTGGGCACTAGGCTTTGAAAAAAATCACGATGGTTTTCTTCACCGCAGATTAATCAACGTAGGACAGCATTACGCTGAAGTAACACTTACTGGTCACCGTACGCACGCTGAACACATGCTATGTAATAGCTCATAACATTTTCATACCATGCATGGCCGTCTCAATATTTTTCATACCGCGGGCCTTAAGTCGATTCATAAGGAATAAAGTTTAAAAGTGACATTTTAAGAGCGGTATTTGGTCGATATCGAGCTCAGTTCGCTCAGCTCAAAAACCCAAAACCTTCACAATTGTATCTTTTCTATATCCTAGGCACTTAACCAGTAGAGTGCATGTTAAACGTGAACCATAGAACAAGTTGTTAATATTTTAAACACCGTACCAGCGCCTTGATATTTATAAATGAACACATGGAGTCAATAAGATTTATATACACAGATATATCGGTCGTGTGTTTTTTAGTTAAATAACAAGACGCCCACACAGATGCCGAGTGATAATCAGATGGATGAATAGATTTGATTTTTTAATTCAATGACGAAGTCAAAGTTCAAGGTTAAGATTGAGGTGTACGAGATCTCGTACCTATGTACCGAATCCGAATTGCGTAATTTGTTAAAAATTGTACAAAGTCCTAAATCGGCTCAACGCGAACAAACATTCATTTTTGTTTCTTTTTTTATAGATTTTTTAATAGCCTTTTGATGACGTCCGTAAACATCCTCACAGCCATAGGTGCCTTGCTCTCTTTTTACCCGGAGGAATCCTCCCATTGGCCCTCTGGATTTTCACAAGCGAAACGTTATTCCGTTTCTTTGAGCTTGTGGCTATAATAACTCGTGTGTTGTTTGAAGCGAGTAAGAGATACGACACTAATCGTGTCGGCCCAATGGAGTAGCATGGCAGCAATAACACTACCACCTACGGGCCTAAAGCTATGCTACGAATATGAGTTTTTTGTCGTGTAAGTTCTATTTTTTATTGGTATTTGGTGCGTTGACCTCGTGTATAATATTAATAATCTAATTAGGCAGCATGAGTCGGTGACTAAAAGTTAATTGAACCCGTATATTATATGTAAGTGTTGGTGGCAAACTTTTCGTACTACTTTATTTATAGGTGTCGAAATGCGAGACGGCTGAGTGTGTATGTCAAAATATGTGCGTATGTGTGTAGTGGCATTATTACTATTACACTGTTATTGTGCTAGTCATTTTATTAATTGCCAAAGTGAGTTTGTTTGTTGTCCTATAACATCGATGCCGATATAGTACATTGTGCCACAAGGGAGGATTTTCCTCGCGCGTTGCACATCATGTTTCTTTTACCGACGCGACACTGAGTGTTTGAGCTTGTCCCGCTTGTGTTTTTTTTATCTCAGCACTGGGGCCAAGGTTCGAACTTTCGGCACGGGTAGGAGATGAAACTGATATTCATGGCGTTTTATATACATCTAGACCTATATGACAAGTAGGTACTTTTTGAGCGTCATGATAAAGTGGCTATCTTTAATGTATTTACATGAATTTTCACGTAAACTATGACGAAGAAAATTGCAATTTACTTTAGCTTTTACGATGATTAGATTACCGTTAGATTATCGTAAAATAGGTCTTCCCGTCTGAGCTAGCTTAGATCGGAATTACATATTTTTAGGAATATAGTTTCTCTATTGAAATAAAATTCTTGTGAACACTAAAGTAACTATTTTGCCGAATTTGCTTTATCGAATATTCATTATTCAGATGTTACCCAACATTCGATAGAGGTGTACTCATATTTCTATGAGATTTTTTTATTTATGTGTGTTAAAATTTACTGTCATAGTAAAGTGAAACCGATGAATGGACTCCAAATTTTGATTGTGTTTCATGTTGTAGACAACACGAGATATATAACTTATAGCCGTAGTTTCCAATGTCCTAATAATGTCTTCCTAGTCCAATGTTGGCTACAGCGGCCACGACTATAGAAACTTGCAAGTGCAAGTCTATGCGAGACGTTAAACAGGCGGTCTTGCGCCCGATCTCTTCGGTCGTTACGGATAGAAGATAGAGAGTGTGCCTACTAGTGTGACACTAGTAGGCACACTATCAATCTCCTCCGATCCCTATTCCGATAGGACGGCACGACACGGCCGGAGAGAGATCGGGCGCAGGACCGACTACTTGACGTGCTCGCCGACACACGCCATGACAGACCGCCCACTTACCGTTTTCAGATTGGTATTAGAAATTAAAAATCCCAATCACACTTCCCAACTTACGACTGTTACAGGACCCCTGACCTCCCGATCTATGGGATCTATTAACATGCTTACCAATGGACCAGTTCTTTTCTTTTTTGTTGACGCGAGGAAACGCATTTACGCGCCTTCACGGGCCCAGGGTCCAGTGGTGTATGGGGCTCGCGGCACATTATAATACCGAATGCCCACAAAAACCACCGCGAGTGCCGCCTTTGGTGAGGTGCCCCGGAAAAACAAACCATCAGGGCGCCTCGACGGCTAGTCAGCCCTAAGGGACTTCTTTCTTTTTCTCATCTCCACTTCCACAGATGGGGTTGTACCGAGACCCAAAAACAAGACAAGCCCACCTACTTTAAGACAGTGCAATGGGTTGAGCTTCCCATCCTCGTACCTTGCTCCATGGACGATAGCGCCGCCTCATTCTGCTCTTTTGTCCCCTTTTCTTATAAGAGAGGGGTACAAAAGAGGGGTACAAGGAGCGCCTCCACCTTGTGCTCTTTAGTCCCCTATTCACATACGAGGGGTACAAGGAGCCGCCACTTTCTCGGTTCAATTGGCTTCGTCCAAGATGTCTCGGATCACCCCAGGCTACTGAGCCCCACCGCCACGACATTGATAAGAGTCCTGTGCACAAGTGTTTGTACAAGCACAAATCCACCCTCTATTCCTTCATTCTCCTATTCCGATGGAACAGCAATCTGACGCGACCGGAAAGAAGTCGGGAGCAGGACAGACGGCTTAACGTACTCTCCGAGACACGGTGTAACACCGCCAACTTCCAACTACCGGACTGTTATTAGAAATCGTAATAACACTTTTTTTTTATTTTGGACAGACCCGGAATTCGAACCCGACCTTATGTATGTGACTGAGCATGCTAACCACTGGACCACGAGTCAATATTACCTAACATGTTTATAAAATATACGCAACGAAAACAACACAGTTGGGTAGGAAGTTGGACATTCCACTCAATTGTCACTAATTGTCGTCATCAACCAATTGTGCGGAGGATTACACCGCTGTCTGTGTGTACTATGATCACGAATCGACACAAATATCAACCTAAACGTCTACCACATTGGACTCATACTCCCATAGCAAATTGTACAAGTTAATATAAATGATAGTTAAAAGGATTAAATATATTTCCCACGCAACTGCGGCGCAATAGCTTTTTCATTTTTATAAGCATTTACTATTTCTTTTAACTGAGTAATTGATACAGGTTACATAAAGACATTTAACGATACTGTCATTGCAACATTGCAGCCCGGATGGAGCGATCGGGTGCCTCACACGACACTGGCGTGAAATAGTGGCTGTGGTGGTACTGTGCCACTGTGCAAGCTAAAGGGGGACCACTTATCTCGAGGAAGGCTACATGCATTCTCGCATTAAGTAGGTACCAACTAAGAATTATACAGTCTTAGTAGTTGTAGGAGTCATACTATATGTTAGTAGTTGTAGGAGTCATACTATATGTTATTATTATTACGCTCAGATCCTAAGGTTGGCTAACCTGTTCCTTCTGTTGGTTTCCACTTGAAGTTGAGTTTCCTAACAACCGATAGATCTCTTTGGATAATCTTTTCTGATTCGTTTGACGCGTACTCAGCTTGCAGTTGCGGATGTCTATGGATGTTCAGTCTTGCCATCGGGCTTCGGCTCGTTTACACTTCGACCTTCGCCGTCCACCCCGTGTCCAATTCACTTCGCGGAACACACGACTGCTATGGAGCTGTCCTTGTTCCGATATCGCAACGATGATTCAACCTCGAACGCGACCAATTTTCAATGACCCTCGCGATTAATGTACACGTATGATAAACGTATGAAATAAAGGTCTATGTCTCCTGGCTATATGACCCGATGTCTGCATAGGTACTGGCGTGTAGCCTTACTTGTTATCCAGATCATAACCAGTAGCCGTTTTAAATGACTAAAGTTCATCAGTTCATTAGCTGACATGGCAGTTACAACAGCTAATGGTACTAAGAAGAGGCCTAACCTTTAAACTTCTGTACCGCTCCTAAATCAAGGTGCGCCATCACTTAACAATATAACATCGATACTACTGAGTAAAGCCGTCGGGCGCAGTCGTCAATGAGTTGCTATAGTAATTCCGTGTTACCACTTTGATTTAGACATGTATGGTGAAGAATTCGCACACCTGACCTAAAGTCATGTCCAACGTTCTCAACTGTTCTCAACTGGACCTCCACACATCACATCGCTACTTCTGTCTTTACAAGACCGAAATCAGATCAGATCTAAACGATTAATGGACCTGGAACAAAACTGAGCCTGAGGAGTCCTCCCCGTCTAAAACCATTGTCGGATTCGCAATTAATTTCATCACAAGAAAACAGGAGCAGTAAAAAATTCATGATATAGTTGTTATATCAATTCCCACGTTATAATGTAAACACAGCGGAACGTTTGTTTAGTATTAGCCCAGCGGCGCGTATCTCCCGTCGATTGTTACCACTACCTGATGGATACATCCGCTGGTGAAACTGATAAAGAAATTGCCTCACCGCACGTAGGTACCAACAGAATCGCGCCGCAATGTTTGCGCTTGGGAAACTCCATAACTCTATCGGGGCTACAAACTCCGTAATACACTTTTTGAGATTGTCAAACGCCACTTTTAACCTGTACCATGCTCTGACTATATTTAAGGATCGATGAAATTATAACTCGTGAAAATACAATCAGATTGGTATTACAATTAGAGAAACGAGCATGTTAACAGCACACATTAAACTGATGCTATAATTCTGTTGATGACCGATTGGCTTAGTCGGTAACGTGTAGGTTTGTTTGGCGTGTTTTGCGTGTTACGCCAACGGCACGCTCGCCCAGATCATGGCTGGTTGTATGTGTATAATTTGTATTTATATAATAAATATCTTATATATATAATATTTATAACAAAATATTAAATATATTGTCTAATCGTTATGGTACTTACCTCAGAACTTGGCTATCGTGGTGTGATAGGTCCACAAATGTTATCATTGTTGTCTAAAGTAATAAAATATAGATAACCTAGAACTAGTAATTAGTACATTGGTGGTATACCTGTATGAAAAATAAAACTGCTATCATTTTATTACCACTAGTAAAATAAAGAGGCACGCAAGTTCCAATAAGGCGTGCGCATGCTCTATGTCTCTTGGAGTGGCATATAGAAAAAGTAATTGAACACCGATCTATTTGCTCGAACGAACCAAGTAAACGCAAAACACGTGTTTCCTGTGGGAGGAAATAGAACGACATTGTGTTGGTTTTATAACAACTGAATATTTCTAAAATCACTACATTTACGAGAATTTATGCCAACTTCAAATTTATATTTACCAGATGGTCGTTAAAAAACAGCTGAGAAATAAAAAGGGTAGTAAAAATTTCATTATTTTCGATCTAGATTTATTGCCGTGAAAATGATTCGAACCTCCGCCCACGCAGTCGGATACTTTATCAACAGAGCCCGTCAGGGTTTGTTATCTGTTTTCATTGTCGCTGTTTTGCGTTGTTTAGTTTATATCAGACGTATGCGCTAAGCTACGCTAAATATTACACATGCGTAGTACGCAATTAATGGCAACAACACCATTCGCGTTAGTGAGAGTTGGTATGCTGCATTGCAGACAAATCGAGACGGCACCATCGGGGAGGTACACCTCACACACATTATACCGCTGCAAGGTGACACCTATGCTGTTGAGGTTCATTTGTGAATTTCCATGGAGAAGAGAAGGAGGGTAACGTGTCCACATAACATTGACAGACTGCTGCGACAGTTCGTTTGCCCTCTTATGCTATTAAAAAACACGGCACGGTAAACGAGCAGCCGGTGACACAATGGAGGGAAGGAAGAAAAGACAATAGTGCGGATGTGTATGATTGTGACAGTCTTCATGTATCATCATCATCATCAATGTCAGCCCTTATCGGTCCACTGCTGGGCGTGGGCCTCTCTTAATGAATACCAGGACGACCGACCTCCTGCTACTCGCATCCATCCCGGACCGGCTACTGTCATGTATCGTATACCACAACAACATACGCGTCCTCAGATACGCTATAATCCGGTCGACGCTCGTGTGAGACGTAGTATGAGAATATACAGATACTCTATCTTTATGACAAAATACTGCCATTTGGACTGCCAAGGCCGGTCCCACAGGTTCTAATTAAGGTAACGATTACCCTATTATAAGTGGCACTACCTCTTATAAAAGATATTTTGAAATAACTTTAATGCGAACCTTTTTGACCAATTCAATCAACACAAAAGTGCAGTGTTAAGTGATTACCAATCAGTTGTCCGCCGTCCGCGCCCGCGGCGTTGCCCAACGGTTATTCATTTAGTGCTATCGTTGAGCTGTCATAAAACACTTCAACATCACATGTCAAAGGTCTATAAAACGTAAACATTATATTGAGATAAATCTAGAGATACGTCTCGAGATATATTTGGAGATTGTGAACAGCAGAACAGCCTGATGTCGTTAAAAAAGAATTTATTAGCTTGTGCTAGTGAGGCCATTTGCACTTTTATTTTATTTTTTTCTCAAAAATTATACATGATAAAAGTTATACGAACTATGATGTACCATTAATGTAACAAAGTTGATCCGAGCACTCATTGCCTACTATGCTATATAGATCAGTGTACTTATTGCCTACTATGCTATATAGATCAGTGCACTTATTGCCTACTATGCTATATAGATCAGTGCACTTATTGCCTACTATGCTATATAGATCAGTGCACTTATTGCCTACTATGCTATATAGATCAGTGCACTCATTGCCTACTATGCTATATAGATCAGTGCACTTATTGCCTACTATGCTATATAGATCAGTGCACTTATTGCCTACTATGCTATATAGATAAGTGCACTTATTGCCTACTATGCTATATAGATCAGTGCACTTATTGCCTACTATGCTATATAGATCAGTGCACTTATTGCCTACTATACTATATAGATCAGTGCACTTATTGCCTACTATGCTATATAGATCAGTGCACTTATTGCCTACTATGCTATATAGATCAGTGCTCTTATTGCCTACTATGCTATATAGATCAGTGCACTTATTGCCTACTATGCCATATAGATCAGTGCACTTATTGCCTACTATGCCATATAGATCAGTGCACTTATTGCCTACTATGCTATATAGATCAGTGCACTTATTGCCTACGATGGTAAGTCGAATTGAGCACCCCTTGCCTACGATGTTAAGTCGAATTGAGCACCCCTTGCCTACGAAGGTAAGTTGGTCCGAGTACCCATTGCCCACGATGCTAAGTTAATCCGAGCATACATTGCCTATGATGCTAAGTTGATCCGAGCGCTCATTGCTTACGATGCTAATTTAATCCGAGTATTTATTACCTACGTTGTTAAGTTATTTCAAGTTCACATTTCCTACGATGCCATAAAAATATTGATCATTATAATGAGGACACAACGATTAGGAAACAGAAGACGACATATTGCAGTCATAATGTAGCGACGATTAAGATTCCCCAGAGCGAGATTTTTTGCGCAGTCGGAACTATGGGCTTTCGAAATGTCTGCCATCCGGCATAGCTCGAGGGCCGGAAACTTTTTTATCACGAAACTATTAAATCGACGATTCGAACGCACTCGATGTAAGATGCAGGAAAACTGGTTCAATTAATTTATGAAACATAAAAAACTTGACAAGTCCCCAGCGCGGCGGTACGAATTCAGTGAAGCAGATATGTGTATATAATAATAGTAATATATTTAATATTATTCAATACACATATCTGCTAGTAGTATCTCCATTGGCGCCGAATTGCGCTGGCACGATCGAAAAAGTACATGTCGTCCATCACTAGGTTCAGTGCACTCTCCAACCTATTTTATCAAATTAACTTTTGGGGGCAGCAACGAACATTTTATCAACTTAACTTTTGGGGGCAGCGACGAACATTTTATCAACTTAACTTTTGGGGGCAGCAACGAACATTTTATCAACTTAACTTTTGGGGGCAGCAACGAACATTTTATCAACTAAACTTTTGGGGGCAGCAACGAACATTTTATCAACTTAACTTTTGGGGGCAGCAACGAACATTTTATCAACTTAACTTTTGGGGGCAGCAACGAACATTTTATCAACTTAACCTTTGGGGGCAGCAACGAACATTTTATCAACTTAACTTTTGGGGGCAGCAACGAACATTTTCTTTCAAATATTTTGTATTAATAAAAGTTTTGGGAAGAGGTAGTGCCATGCTGCATATTGCATGACACTAACCCTCCGATGCAAAGGAAGTGGGCCGGCACGACCCAGGAGGTATCTCTCGCTCTCATAAAAGTGTCATCTTCAGTATCGCGTTTCGTGTGGTTTGTGAGTAGCGGGTGGCCCATTTGGAAGGGGGAGAAGGAGGGCAACACATCGGCGTAGTAATTGTGTGTTTATGGGCGTCGGTAGTCGTAACAAGGCTCCGATTTGTCCCTATTCTATAAAAAAGTTTCTTGAATTGAGGTTTTCTACCTAGTTTCTATTTTTGTATTGGAAGAAACACATGACACCCTTGGCATATATCTGAATAAAGGATAAAGGCCGAAAGTCTGAATTGATCAGTATATCATTAATATACTAGTCTACACTTTATGGTATAATTTTGTCTACGAGTTATAAACGCAGGCCTTGCGGAAGGGCAACATTTACTTGCTTATAATTGCCCAGCAGTGGAACACCGCCGACTATTAATAATAATAATAATAATAGCTTGCTTATAACACAAATACTATTGAAAGCCATTTTTAAATAAGCTAAAGCACATAAGATTATAAGTTTGAGATGATTTGATTTTTAGTTTTCGCGGTGAAACCGGACAAAACTGGCTCTCTACTTGTTATCTATAGATATTTTATAACAATACAAAGGCTATACCTTGGATACTTTTAATTACTACTTGCCATCAAATATATTTTTAGAACCTTCCTCATTCAAGATTACTTTATAAGTAGATCAAGCGCATATTACTAATTCGTAGGGCTTATCTGGTACAACGTAACACATAACGTTAAAAAAAGTGAAAAAAAAGAGTATTTCTTTAAGAGCAGCCCAATACAGCTTCATTGGATTGCTATGAGTGTTCGCCTAACGACGAGACTAAGATTCGTGACGAGACTAGGAGTCGTAATAGGGACCGACCCCCTTTCTCCCGCAGATAGGAGAGATGTAACCCGATATGAGAGTATTTGTAACAGCAAATTTATTATCATAATATTATTATCATGGCCAGAGGGGCCGAGTGGTCTCTCCTCCCCTGACGCTGCCGTGGGGGCAGTTTGTGCGCGGTATCTAAAATGGCCTCGGTGCTGACGTGGACAGTATGACGTAGGATCACGAATGGGGAGCCCGTACCCCCCTTCACCATCAGTCGGGTGAAAGAACTCGCGCGGTAGTCTCGAATTACCTAACCATCTCGAAATACCATATTATTTGAGCCAGGCAAATTGCAGATCGTATTGGAGTTAGTCCCTACTCTGAAGGTGTCGTTTGGACTGTTCACAGTCTAACGTATGTGCTGTGGTCTGACTTGAAGCCAGTTGATTATAGAATATTGGTTGTTCCACTACGGAATCCAAAAATGAAGCCAAAAGAACATTACATTTCTCACATAAATAAAATTTACTGCACAATAAAATAAACTTTTACAACTGCAATGGTAATTTTATGCACATATTTATGCGCAGACACATAATTATACTCGTAGTTTCCAA
>JAFELO010000614.1:248111-281317 GCA_017140195.1 Eumaeus atala | reverse complement strand
ATTTGCGCTTCAAATCGGCTAGAAGCCGTGATAATGATTTAATTTTTATTTTTAGAGCTCTCTAAGATCGCGTTATTTTATTTCTACACTTATCTAAGCTATGTTGAATGTAGTTCATGTCAGGGTGTCTGTTGTTCGTGACGGTGTGCGCGCGCATCGTATAAATTTGCTCTCATCATTTAATCCTAACGCTCCCAAATAGTACAACTTGAAAAACTAAGTAATTATAAACTAATTTGTCGTACACGGCAGATGCTTGTACGAGCTAAGCACCTCGAGGAGCAGCCGGCTTATTATATGTTCATTGACTCTCCCGATAACGTTACTTAACCAATGCCTCGTAGGTAAATATAAACGAGCTATACACTAGGGTCAAAAAGTTTCATTATAATCTTGCGTACGCAAACGAATATGTCAATCACCTGAAGTTCATGCCAATGTGCGGTCTGCAATGCAATTCTATTATCTATACTTGTAATAACAAGCTGAAGAAGAAGTCTGTTTGTTTGTTTGTTTGAACGCGCTAATCTCTAGAACTACTAAACTGATTCGGAAAATTATTTTTGCGTGTGATAGATATATTCACGGCGAAGGTTCATGGTTATATATCATGAAGCTACGACGAATGGGGTAGAATTTACGCGAATAAAATCGTGAGGCACTAATAGATTATAAAGCTGAAGAGATATTTTTAGGGTTTGTTTGAAAACGCTAATCTCTTGAACTAAATATCTGATTTGAAATGGTGGAGGATACCTACATTCATGACAGAGGTTATATACCATCATGTTACGACGAAGAGGACAGAAGTATTGCGAATTAATCGCGGAGCGCTGTTTCTTCTGTGTAAAGTAAATATAAGACGTTGAAATGTTAAATTAAATGCTTTCTTTTATGTAAATTAGTACTAGAACTTAATTAAGTATTTTTTTTTTTTGTTCAAATAAAACACTTGAAACAATAGGAACGCAATTTCGTGGCATTGTTCTTAGTTATTACTAGCTGACCAGCCAAACGCTGTTTTGCCATATAAATTATTTCTAAGCACTTAGGTTTAAGAAAAAAAACCGTTTCTTAGACCTACAGAATAAAAAAATCGGTAAAGCGGAGGAGTAAGGTAACTGACACTTTGACACGAAGAATTTATATGCACAGGGGGCAATTTAAATGTATAGGAGATAAATCAAGTTGAGTTGAATCCGGAGGGTGTACACATTTTTTTAAAAGCCATTACGCTATTTAGGCTGCAGAGTACACAGCGATCCAAGAGACATAGTCAGTAAACATAACCCTACTTCTGAGCGGCCGGTATTCTATAAAATATTGTCTCTGTGATATAATCTTGATGACTACATTTTTACATTGTAATTTGTAATAACAATAATTGCTATTGTACAAGCTACGTGGAATTGCTCGTCAGCACCGCTTGTTTCGCCGCGAAAAGTGAGGTAGGTAGGTACTTGTAATACTCTTTGAATAGTGTAAGTGCAAACGAGCAATCGGAACTTTTTGACGACTGCTGACGCACATAGACATCCGTATTATGGTTGTCTGTATCATGCATGCCTCTGTGCTCCTCTCCTCCAATGAGCCATGGGCCATGTATCGAGAAGAGTGTCTAGCCGCGCTAACATGATTCGACAGACACGTCGCACAAAAGGGCGTAAATGGAAAATATATTTTTTAATAAATGTTTCTAAATGTCCCTCCGATAAATCAAGTAGTTTTGGTGCATCTCTCATAGTTTTTAGTTCTCAAATCTTGCACTATACTGGCCAGCCGTAACTGGAACAACACCATTATATAACAGCTGACGTATATATTTTACAATATTTCACTACAAAAATATAATTCACTATAGGTCAAGGAATTGAGGAAAATTAATGCTTTAAAGAAGCACAGGATGTCTGTAATATTTGTATATTGTTTCATTACTTAGAAATTTTAATTATAGTGATGCAAAGTTATGACCATTTTCTGTTGGCCAAGTGGTTCTAACGCGGATACACCATTTCTGATACACAATTTCCTCTCTCCTAACCGTAATTTTAAAGTTTGCTATTTCCAGACAGTACTAGTTGAGACTCTGATGGAACTACACGTATAATGTTCACCAGAGTCTGCCCCGTGGTGTAGTGGTAAGCGCGTTCAACCACAGTGGTGAGGTCCTGGGTTCGAGTCGTGGAGGCGGAGTTACACTCTCGTCCCATCGGATTAGGTGTTGGGGAGGGAACAGGGAGTGAACATGTGCCTCCGAACGCGCTTGTGCACTATAATATATCCTACGCAGTTGGCTAGTCTATAGAGATGGCCGCCGTAGCCGAAATGACATTCTTATTATTATTATGTATTATGTAGGTAGTAGAGTAAGAGAGCTGGTACAGACCTATATTTATGGCGTAGTCCGTAAGTATTTTCAGTAGAAGTCTTTAAGCCCCATGTAGGGTGTTTCTTAACATGGAATTCGTACGCAATTTTTCTCAGGTAAAACCGCCTATAGATCTTCTTTAACATGTACCTTAATTTTCATTGTCATAAACGCCAGATTTATGTCATCTAAATTACCTCTATCTATGTCTTTTCTATGTCATTCATTCCGGGGCTCACTCCCTAACGCCGGTAGATATTTTTTGAGTAAACATTCATACCTCGTCATAAGAACGGGAGTGGTGTCTGAATTATGGATGTTTTATCTATCAATGGATTTGGCTACTGGAAATGGAATATTGACATAGGTTCATAGAAATACAAAATCCCTGTCTCTCTCTCTCTCTTGGTCTCTATCTACAGTAGCCAAGTCCATCAAAATATAAAAATGGGAAATCTGTATGTTACTACCCAATGGGTAAACCATGAAATCTGTATGTTACTACCCAATGGGTAAACCATGAAATCTGTATGTTACTACCCAATGGGTAAACCATGAAATCTGTATGTTACTACCCAATGGGTATACCATGAAATCTTCAATGTCTCACAGTGAATGTCAATTATTAGTATCGCTTTTACTTAACTAGTAGATGACGGCTACTTTCTTAATGTTTTGCACTGTTTTAAATATATCCGAAACGGAAGCTGGAATTTTATTCGGTTTAGAACATAACTTTGAATGTAGCACTTCGGCTTGGCCCGATTTCATCCAAATCCGCCGAGTACTTTTTGCATGAATGTATACTAAACACACATAAACTTACGCATGTACAATGTTAAGTAAGAGGCAGATGTGTTGTTTTCAGTTGTTGGGTGAAAAATATGAAACACATACACACTGCCGCATTTTTGTATGTGTGCCTATTAGGGGATATGTAGCAGTGTTACCTATTTACAATTTTATGGACCACTGCTCCATCAACTGGATCAACAAGAGACCATGGTGATCGAGAATTTTCTATCGCCAGATTAACGTGATTTTTCACAGCTGATATTTTGTTCAAGAGCGACAACCACCAAAACAATTGTGAATGGTGTTACGTAAACGATATCAACAACGGCGAGGGGTACTAATGAAGAACCAATGACCAAAGCAGTTGTCACGAATATGATGACACACACTTACAGGTTTTACTCGAGATATTAAGTAATATGCCCGGGTTAGGAATGTTCGACCACTATCACTCTTATCTGTATACAGACGGTAATATTCACTTGATAACGTGCGAGATAAAGTTACCAATAACAAACGCTCGATTTAATATCAACGGTACATTTATCACAACACAATCACTGAACTATTGGCCAACGCTTCGAACCACACGATCGATCGATGCGCGAGAGCAACTCAACTGACGTACGAAACCGTCGGGCCATGCGCCGGCGCATATAATCCGACCAAATTTAATATCACCTATTTCTTAAGACGTTCGCCTTCGAGTGGGCTATCAAAATATGCTCGGATTTCACAGTGTTTATTCACCGTGGGGATTTATTTTTAGTAAAATACGGAGGCAGGTAACTCGTAGGGCCAAGGGCTTCATTCTAAATTGTAATTAGCTGCAAGCTTTGTGCGCGACACTAAGTATGATAGATTATTGTATTTTAAAACTAACCTTGACTGTCGATAATATATAAAATATTTAAAGCATGTACAGTCAGGAACAAAAGTCACTGAACAGATATTTTTTTAAAACAGGTAATTTGAAATTCTCAATAAGATTACCCTCTAAAATAATCGTAATATAGAGTTACATAGGCAGGTTATAGTTAAATGTTTCTTTCAACATTCGGGCAGAATATTTTTATCGAAATGAAAATATGAATTTGCTAATCGACTTATGATGCCGACTGTACCTATATAGATTAGGGCCATTTTTTACGACAAATTAAGTATTTTTTGATTTTGTTACAATACAAGTGAAGTACACAGATAAAAAAGGGTGGTTGTTTTTTTATTTCATCTTTTATTGCTATTTGCGACTCTTATGAAATATTTGCTAGTCTTGAAAATTTTGCAATTAAACGTAAAATTAAAATTTACCTAATTACATTAACCAAGCCTGACGTTCAATATTATGAGGCGGCCAAATTTTTTGGCTGTGTCATAAGTACTCATAATGTGACGACCCTGTATCAATTTTACGTAAGTAGAGTAATTTAGCTACTGATGTCGTAGGTTATAAAGTACGCTTACATGGAAAAGCGGACAATACTCCAAAATATAGTACCTAAAGTTAGAATATGAGTAAAACCGGGCAACCCTAACTGTACCTATAGCTAGGGTTGCCCCTTGTACCTACGGTTTTGCAGATATTTTTATTCTGATATCTATGGTTTTATTCATTGGCGGTAAATGATGATTAGAGATACTTTTAAATCTAAAAACTTTGTGTGTCAGCTCCGAGCTCCGACACGTCTGGAGTGGAGTAAACTTCAGATCAACCTAGGTACTATTATAAATATCATCTATGAGTATAAGAAAGACTACTTTCTTATATATATTTATAAGTTATGTCCTTGTTTATTTACATACTTATTAAAATATTAGCTCTATTTATTACTTTATCACATCTTCAGCCGGATGACATCCACTGCGGGACAAAGGTCTCCCCCATAGAGCGCCATAGAGGTCACGGCCACGAGCCACTCACGGGGTAGGTGGCCGTCCAAAATTCCGTCTTCGTTATTATTTAATAAACAATAAAGTAAGTTTTATTAATTTCGTCTAATTATTTTAAAAAGTACCTAGCCGATACGTATAATTTTCGTTTTATGAACGTTATAATCACCTTGATGGCTTCATACAATATTAATGAATTTATTGATATAATTCTGGGTTACACTGTCGGAAACTTATTGCATGTTCTAAAAATACACCATTACATAATCTCATTGAATTTGCGAATATTATTCGCTATAAATTATCATAACTAATCCAACAAGGAGCTCGCCTTGGATGACGTACGAGAGGTTGAATTTCATACAACAAAGCGTGTGTTTTTCAAATGATAATATAAAATGTTGTCCAAACTGGTTTCAAGACCTAAGAATAAAATGTGTGTTAAATAAAAAATCTTTACCCGTTATTTTTTCTGAGATGTTTACATGAATAATGATTATCATCAACCGCTTTTATTGGTCCTGCTACTGGTCAATAAAAGCCTAGAATAGCAGGTCCTCTACTTCTCATATATGACGTGTATCAACAACTGCGCAGATCTCGTACTACTCACATCTAACATGTATTGGCAACTGCGCAAATCCCCTACTACTCACATCAGACATGTATCGGCAACTGCGCAGATGCAGTTACAAATTCACATACAATAAAGTTTCATTTTCATCCAGCAACGGATTTCATACGACGTTAGAAGTAGGAAGTAGGTGAAGTATCTATATTGAGATACATAATATATACACTACGTGAATTTCTAAATAAAGACGAGGCTGACACTAGCTGTATATCAGCTTTGCCTGAACTTAACATGAACTTTCACATCTATATCTATCTATACATATAATTAAATAAGTGTCTGTTAAGTGTACATTAAAAAAATGTATGTTTGTCTGTTTGTACACACTGAGCTCCGGAACGAATGGACGGATGAATGAAACTTTTTTTTTTTGTTGTATAGTTCAGTTTCATATGCCATGCGATGCATATTTCATAAGTCTGGGCAAGATATAGGTGTAATTTGTTTGGAAATCTGATGTAGAATCTTCATGGACTAGCTTCAAAACTTTCACAATCGAATCGAAGAAGTATGTTAACGAAGTCGCGGGCATCAGCTAGTTAATAATAATAATAAGATTCTATCACATCCAAACTGTAGTATATATAGTGACAGGATTCTGTCACATCCTAACTATATATATAATATAATAATAGGATTCTATCAAATCGTGAAAACATAACCCACAAGGTATTTTACCTCGGTTCCAAACAATAATTATGTACATACTTTTTATTTCCTCCATTCCTGCGGCATCCTACAAATGGTTAAACAGATCGATCGGAACGTTTGATAAAAAGTCGATTATTGAACGTTCGGCTGTTCCAGATACGTCAATTGTTCTAATTCCGATCATCTGGATCAATAAACACGGAACAGGCGGTGTCAATGTACTGCGCGTGCGCAGGGCGCCGGAGCCACGCCAAATGTGTCACTGTATTGGACCTGGCTTATTTTCGAAATAGGTAAGGGCAGTCTGAAATCTCAGTGTGCAGTATATCACCTGGCTTCTATATTTTTTAAATAGGTAAGGACAGTCAGCAGTCTGTTATCATAATGTGCTACACGGTATTTCACCTGGCTTATATATTTTTTAAATAGGTAAGCATAGTCAGTAGACTGTTATCACAATGAATTACACAATATTTCACCTGGCTTATGTACTTTTGAAATAGTCAGGGCAGTTAGCAGTTTGTTATCTTCTAGTACTTCACCTTATTTCAGCGGGCTTACTTATTTTTGAAATAAACAAGGCAGTCAGCAGTTTGTTATCTCCATGTGCTTCAGAGTATTTAAATTTTGACCTGACTTATTTTGATTATTTGGCTTTAATCAAATAGTGCTCGCAAGGAAGTGAAATTGTACAAGATTTTTTTTTACTACTCAGTGTTCTGTTCTGAATGTAGATTAGCCTAGCAGTACTAATTGCAGGTAGGGTCATTCATTAGTTAGTATTTGCGATCTGGTACTGCTTAGGGCTCTTCTAAGAAAAAGGTTTTCCATTTCTCCAAAGTCGACTAAAAACCTGCTCCATCTCTAGCGTGTATTTCTCTGAGCTTGAGCATAAGAACGATGCCTGAAGCAATAAGCGGAAGAGTACCAAAGACGATAATCTTTGGAACGTAATGCATCACGTGCATAGCGCAGATCACTGTCAGTGAGATGAGATATATTTACAGATCTATTTGAACACCTCAGAACTCTTCCTGAAGCTGTGCCGTCTTGTCAGGCGACCCGACGTCGCGACGCCGAATGCGTCACGAACAGACAGACGCATGTAGAAAAGATTAAACTAATTTTAAAATATATAGATACTAAAGTTTTAAAGTTAAAGTTTTTGTACTGTTGAAAGCGCTAATCTCCGAAACTATTACTTGCGATCTTGCAAAATAGCGAAGACTTTTGTGTCTTCCAGATCCTATGTACCGAGCAGGGCTATATTTAGTCTGGCGATAAATGCTGTTACAATTAAAAGTAAAACTCTCTCCCTTCTGTTACATTAGGCCGTAAACTGATCGCTGACTCTGACGTAGCAAAGAACTTGGGTGTCATCTTTGACTCCAACCTCTCAAGGAAAGCCCACATTAGTGATATTAGTCGTAAAGTTAATTTCTCAATTCACTGTTTTAAACGTCTTCAATACTTCTTGCCATTTTCAACCAAGATTTCCCTTGCCCAGTCTCCGATCCAACCGATAATTGATTACGCAGATATATGTTGTGTTGACAGTACGGAAGAAAATTTGAACAAATTAGAGGGTTAACAGAATTTTTGCCTAAAAAAACGTGACCATGTCTCAGGCTTGCCGGGTATCGCAGTGGCTAGCAATACGCCTACGTAGAAACTATAGGATACATTGTTTCCTCTTTAATGTTCTTTCTAACCATTGCTCTCCCACCTATCCACGTTCTCGTCTTTCACTCGCTAACTTAGACGATTCTTCCCGCAGATCTTACAGACGTACTCTTCTTCAAATACGACCCCACAAAACTAACTTCTTTTCTTATTCCTTGCTTCCTGAGATTCGTGATTGCAAAAAACTCTAAGTTTTTAAAAAGAGCATTTTCTCAATCTTAATAATGTGTAATTATTAATTATCATTCATTACTTTATATTTATTTATTGTATATCTATCTATGTATATTATTTTTTGTATATATTATAATTAAGTATATATTATAATGGGTATGTATATATTAGTTTATTATATGTATATTGTATAATTGTTAATGATTGTAAATATATTTAAGTATGTGTATAGATATTACATGTAAGATAAATATTGTTTGTCGATTTCTTGTCATTTTACCTGTATGGCTGCAGTTTTTCAATTTACCCAATAACAGGTCTGCGGGCAGAGATTCCCACATGGAAATAGGCTGTGCCTTTGTACCAGCCAAAAAATGTTTCAGCGTTTAAAAAAAAACATTTGTTTTTGAATTTGATTTGAATTTTAAAACTGTTATTTATATACGATTGTTCATTGTGTTTGCTCATTTTGACGCCAATACATTGTGCAATATTTTGCGACATTAAAACGGATGTCTCTTTATGATGGGGACATAAAGAGAACAGAATCAACGTGATTGCATTACACAAAGTAGGTTTTTACAATCGAGCAACATTTTAACAAACAAAATGACCGCATTTATGCTCAAACCTCTCAGGAAGCCTCCCAATTAATAAACAGATTTTTTTCTCTTTGTTCCTTTTTTCACTATGACTGAATTTAAAAGTTTACCTTTAAAGTAATGGTTGAATGTATGTTATATTAGCGGGATTTATGTTAATAGTGCCATGTCGTGCTAAGCAAGACCCCAAATAATAGGGGACAGGCGTGTCCTGTTAAGTGGGGTTCCTAATCATTAGTAGTTATGAGTACCTACTTATGTCTAACATTGTAACTGTGTGTAATTTGGACTTTAAATAATAGCGACTGCTGGCTTAGCGCAGCGAGTTTACATACCTTAGGCTAAATAATGTGATAATCAGATATGCGATCAATAACAGCGCTTCAATAAGTTAGAATTATGTTGCGATTCTCTACTGATGATGTTCAAAACCATGATAATAGAACTAACAAGTAACTATTAATTAACTATTCCCATACATCGAGAATAATACAAATAAATATATGGTCGGTTAGTGTAAAGTGTAAACAAAAATATTTTGGCATTGCGCAGTCGGGTAAAAAGCGAACTCTCTCGTGTGACGTCCTCGAGATGTCACTTGCCTGTCACGCTTGCGGTAGGTCACGGCGACGCACGGGCGACACGAATACACCAGTGGCCGTACTTTTACAGCGTGACGTGTCATTTGTTACGTCTGATACTCGCGACTTCTTTGGAGTTTATATTCGCCCGACTGCACTGGAACGAGTTTCATGTTTTTTGTATTCTATGTATATGTAGATTTTGATATCCATAGCTACTGATTTTTTTTGACTAATTTTAATTGTATGATCTGTCATAAGATTCGTCTTGATAAGGCTAAATCCCATCATTAAAATATATATCAAGCAGTCGGGTTTTGTTTCCGATTTATTGTTTCGTTACATTACGACTTCCCGTTCAGGCAGTATAAATTTAGCAGGATATAATTATGCTAGCTCCTCTATCCCTTATACGAAACCTCTTTCATAATTTCTGAGGTAAATACCTTTCTATATTTACCTCTACTCTTGAGTAATGAGGAAAGATCTTAGGGAATTGAGGGTAAAATTAATAGCATACCTACGACGCCTAAAACTAATCAGCAAAACGTTTTATGCCGCAAAGGAACACTTTCTGTATCGTGGCTAGTTGTTAAACCGTACCGTGTAGTAACACAACATAGTACAGTGAAATAGTAATTTAATTATACTGTTATTTGTTAAGAATTTAAATTCACAATAGTGTAATAATTGCTTCTAATAATATAAATGCTACAAACTCGAAATTTGGCAGCCCTTTTGGGGTGCAGGCAACCCTTCCTTTCGGACCTGAATTCATAATGTGGAAGCGAATAGAAGCCCAACACAGCCTCAGCATACTGCTATGAGAGCTCGTCGAGCGATGAGAGTAGGTTTAGGATCGTGATTTGAAAGGTAGCGACGTTTCGAAATGAAAATGTTTATAATAGCTATTTTAACTATTTCTACCATGGTCGGTTTCTATATAGACATACGCTACTAATTTTTGTTTTATAATAAAAGTTATCACTTAATGCATGTTCTAGGTATACTATAGCAAATTACAATCAATCTTTTTGAATTTGACAACTATCCTATATCCATCGTGAAGGTGACACACAAACTGGTTTCACGACAATGTTAAGGGGGCTTAATTGATAGTAAAATCAAATGCCACTTTTCCTTTGTACTTAAGTAAACAGACACAAATCGGCCCGCAATCTGTTTTTGTAATGTTGCATTTCTGAAACAACAACGTATATAAACTCTAACGGGTTCCACTCTCGATACACATTTTATATTCTGGTTTGTGGTTATATTAGCTGTGCTCCACGTGCTTGCATTGGTATACATTTCACACGTGTAGAATTTATTCCAATGGAAATCTTAATTTTTCTACTTTTAAGTGTGGTCCTAATTATGAACTGCCCTGTAGTTGACAGATGCAGTTGACAGTGCAGCCGGCCAATGACATTCGCGGGGCTTTAGTGGGTCAGGTTCAGTCGCGTTGTCTTGTATGGACACCACCAAACTTATCGGATCCCACCGGATCACAATCGGATATTCTTCTGATAGAACTTAATCAGGAAGAAGTTGTTGTTAAATATAATCTTCTGATAGTACTTTATCAGAAAGAAGTTGTTGTTTAAGTATGTTATTCTATATTCATATAATAACAACTGGCTATATATAGATGATGTTTTGGAAGTATCGGAAGTGGTTATGGAACGGCGGTGTAAGCTGTGGTAAGCCAAGTTCGTTACAAATACGGCAGAGTATAGACAATGGCCGCTTTATATATTTGCGGGAATATCTTTGTTAGAATTACATTTTTTTTGGCCCATTGGAGGGGAGAAGGAACGGCGGGCACTACATCTGCATGACAAAAATGCAGATGTCTATGGGCGTCCGTAGTCGTTAGAAGGTTCGTTTCTCTTCCAATTAAGAAACAAATATATTTTTTATAGATTTTTGTCCATAACAAACATTATGATATTTATTAATAGATGCAATATCGGCTGATTAAAAAGTTGAATCTTACGAAGCTGATGTGACATTTTGGAAAACCCAATAATAATAAACGTCCAGAGGTCAATTTGTGAGGAAATGTTAAATATCAATCAACTGGTTTGTCGTCGTAGGCTCAGTAAATTAGTGTAATTGAATATGTGGGGATAAGCAGCCGGTGCGGCCAGCGGCGGTGACAATGAGCACGAAGTAAAAAGGACGAGTCGCGCGACGGAGCGGCGCCGGCGCCTGCGCATGCGCACGCCGCTGCAGACTTTTACCCCGTGTATTTATAGGTTGTAATTGTTGTGCGAATTAAACGGGACAGTATCGCACAAATGCTCAAGGTATGAGGACCAGTGGGGCATGTGTGTATGTGTGTCAAACTAGGTTAGGCCAGGCTCAGTGCATGTGTAATTCAGGTCTATACTGCTATAGGTGCAATAATGTACACTACGATACGTCACATATGAAGGGGCAAGACGCGCTCCCTCAGAACACGCCTCTTGGTACTTGATTAGTAAATACTGCGTTAAGCATCTAGCTGACAGGTGTCACTGTCACGTTACACAAACAAACAGTAGTGTGTTAGTAAATAGTAATTGTAAAATAATCTACGAGACTTTTACTTAAACAGGCTTGGCCCACCGCTCACTCCACCCTTGTGGTGTCTCCTCGCCACTGCTACTCCTGTGGTGGCAGAACTGAGAGCAGCAACCACTATGATCCCACTGATATGATCGCAGGGAGTTCAAAGGAGGCTAAAACTATATTGGGTCCGCAAAGAAATTAATCAATAGATAGTAGGAGGAGTAGGTGATAATTCAAATTTGCCCTCCCTAATCAAAGCGGGGACGGTACAAGATAACAATGAAATACACCAGCCGAGAAAAGAGAGGGCAACCAGACCGGAGTTTATAAACATCCAAACAGTGGTTTGATGCGTTGCCCTCCTTATAAAGGTCAGCCCCGTGATTCACACTCAGTAGTCATCAAAAGTTGTAAGTGTAAAAGCGATAGAATAGCGTAAAAGTAGTTTTATTGTAATAAGTTGTAAGTAAGTTTGTACCCGCTCGTTTCCAACATCCGACCTGGGCATGTACAGCGCCGATACAATTAAAACAGGTTTCATACAAAGCTGACATCATGGGCTGATCCGTAGTGGTCAGGGGTATTGCTGCATTTGAATGATATTCAGCATCATCATTATCAGCTCTTATCGGCCCACTGCTGGACATAGCCCTCTTTCAATGAACGCCAAGACGACCGATCTCCTGCTACTTGCGTCCATCCCGGACCAGCTACTGCACGGAGATAGTCTTCCCACCTGGTGAACGATCGACTAACACTTCCTTTTCCTAAACGCGGCCTGTACTCCAGAACCTTACTGGTCCATCCGCCATCGGTTCTTCTGAATGTGTGACCAGCCCATTGCCACTTCAGCAAGCCTATTCGTCGCGTGATATCGGATACTTTAGTTCTCTGCCTTATGACTGCGTTACGAATTCTGTCGGACAGAGAAACACCCAACATAGCACGTTCAATAGCCCGTTGAGATACCGCAAACAAGCGGACCAGTCCTAAACTAAGAGGCCATGTTTCGGACCCCGTAGGTCATCCTGGGGAGAACGCATTGGTTGCAGACTTTTGTCTTCAAGCTCTGCAGTATAGGTGACGTGAGAATGTGACAACGCTTCCGGAATGCTGCCCAACCCAACTGAATCCTTCTATCGGCTTCCTTCTCGAAATTATGTCTACCTAATTGCAATAGTTGCGCGAGATAGACATATTCGTTTACTCCGGGAATGGCACCATATACGCTGACCGACCTAGGGAGAACGTGTTCGTTGAACATGACCTTCGTCTTGTCCAAGTTCATCCTAAGGCAATACGTCGGGAGGATTAATTCAAGCTGTGAGACATGTCCTGCTAGCTCTCTAACGATTCGGCCAACAACGATATCCACGGCGAAACGAAGATGTATCCGCATAGTGGCACAATATAATACTTGTAAGTGCCAAGCTGCCGATTCGGACTGGCACGACTTCTCGCTCATATGATAATAATAATGTCATCCTAGCCTAACTTGGGCCACGGCGGCGATCTCAATAGAGACTAGTCTAAAAAAAGGACTAGCCAACGAAAAAAAAGCGCACGATATATTATAGTACACAAGTGTGTGTGCGGACAGAGGTGTACTCCCTGTTCCCTCATTTGTCTACTCCGATGGGACGGCAATCCGACACGACCTGAGAGAAATCAGGCATAAGACGAAGGCTTAACGTGCTCACCGGCATGGGAGTGTAACACTACCAATTTCCTGACTTCGGAATCTTGTTAGAAATTGAAAACTCCCAATAACACTTTGGTCCGACCCGTAACTCGAACACGGGACCTCATTGTGGTGAACATTGACAGTTATGTCGCGTTTCCTGTAGTTACCGAGTAGCCGCTGGCCCATATTGGGGAGGACAGAAGGAGTTCAACGCATTTGCGTAACAATTAAGGATTACAGCGTATCTGTATAATATTTATGCGAATGTCTATGTGCGTCGGTAGTAATGAGAATGCCGGTCTGGTCAGCAGTACCAGTTACAAAATTTCCAAAGAGATAAATTCCGATAAAATGTTGATGATATACCGGAAGTTTTAGAAAAACCACGGTAATGATAAATACAAAAGTCTCGGCCGCGCTGCAACCCGAGGGACTTTGCGGTGGCGGCTCGCCGCGACTGACTGCGCGGATGAACCGACCAGCAGCCGTGAACCGACACGAGTATGTTGCGGTCTCGGGATCTCTTCGTCCATTGTACTTAAATACCGAGAACATACGAAGAAGTACGAAGTACGAAGCTCGCTGGTTTTCCCGCGTAAAATATGAATCAAGGTACCAAATTATTATTTTTTAGAGAAGTTATTCCACGCTGTAATCTATATCTTTGTTAAATGTCATTCTAATTCGAAGAGTATTTTTTGAGTGTCAAAGGTGATTAAGGTTTATCATTAATGTCGTTTTTGTTTCTCTCTCTTTAAGCCACTTCCAATGAAGATATAAGAGGATTCCAAACCATACACTAGAGTACCATTGGCGGAACATTTTTTAATTCTCGTGTGCCAAATTGTATTGCCAATACTGTAGTAGCATGAACACGAATTCGGCATGGCGCACCTAACGAAATTTCTAGACGTTCCTCGAAACAGTACTATGTCGAGGCTTATAGACATCGCCCGACAAAGACTAATAATGAAGAAGATGTTGATGGATGTAATTTTACCAGAATATCGTAACGAAATACGACGAGGACCTGGTATAACTCGGATAATAGCGTGCGCCAGGCCGCGGGTTCGAGTCCTCTCCTCATCATGGATGTTTTATATGTGTCGCACGTATTTCTAGAATAAGTTATAAGGAATATTATGTATGTATATTTCCATCGCCTAGTTACAGGTACTACGAAGTACAATAAGGACTTGTAGTACTTAGCACAGAGCTAGTCTAACGTGCTGTGATAAGCCTAAACATATTATTACTATAACTGCCTGAACTTTCTTCGCTCGTGTCGGATTACCGTCCTATCGGAATATGAGGATGAGCGAACATGGAGTGCACTTGCGCCTGCGCACACACTTGTGCACTATAACATGTCCAGCTCAGTTGTTTGTCTCTACCGATATTACCGCCGGGTTTCTAAATTCTTCTTCATCTGCGTAATATTAATGTGAATGTCCATAGGTATCGATAGTCATCAAAAGGCTCCGATTGCTCGTTCGCCTCCCTATGTTATAAAAACACAAGGCGAATAACTGATAGGGGCTTGTTCTGATATATTTTTTTCAATATTATGTTTAAAATCCACGTTGAGCTCGTTAACCAGTCACGTCTCTGCCCTTTACCGTCGGGTTAGCGTCGCAGTCACGTTACCGTGCTGTTGTGAGAAAATAACCTTCTCAACATTTATAATAGACTAGAGATCCGCCCTGGTTTCACCCGTGAATAACTATCAAATTATTCACTGAACCCTACCTAGAGAATCGCTCCACCCATTGTTGAAATACGCATGAAAATCGTTTCTTCTAGTTGGTTAGTAGCCGGTGGCCCATTGTAGGGGGGTGATAGGAGGTCAACGCATCTGCGTAACGTCATGCGAACATTCATGGGCGTCGCTAGTCATGAAAAAACTCCGATTTCTCGTTTGCCCCCTTATGCTATAAAAAAAATAAGAACGTGTAGTGTAATTAACATTACGGTACATTTCACACGGAGAGCGAAGCGTAATGACGTGCTTTGCGAGTAAGG
The DNA here is from genome assembly GCA_017140195.1 of Eumaeus atala. Classification (NCBI taxonomy): domain Eukaryota; kingdom Metazoa; phylum Arthropoda; class Insecta; order Lepidoptera; family Lycaenidae; genus Eumaeus; species Eumaeus atala. Next base: position 265,677 of record JAFELO010000614.1, on the reverse strand, counting down.
GTCAAATAGATTATAAATTGACCGCAATTCAAAATAATCACGTGTATGTAATAAGCATCCACCATTCATTCATGTTTTAATCAATTTTATGTGCCCTAATTTTATATACCCGGCCACGTCGCACATAATAACGACGAAATATTACTCAATGATGTATTTTTTGTTATAGGTATAAGAACAAGTCAGTTATGTAATAATTGCTAAATAAATAATACAATTAGTGGGCTATCGATAATAATGATTTATTCAAATGTATTATTGACAATGATCCTGTTGTTCGTAGTGGTCATAAATTCAAATATATCTTTTGCTAGTGCAACATTAAAAAATGAAAAAGAAAACTTAAATTTAAATCCGTCTAGATAAAAGTTAGTAAAGACTGTGCCAGAGGACATAGAACTCCATATAGTTTGTGGAGTTATACAGGCTCGAAAAACATTACCCACCTTCTTCTACGCAGCTTGGTAAAAATGGCAAAGCATCGTCGGACATGAACAGGATAGTATAACTAACATAAATGAAAAAACCCGCTAAAAATGATTAAAGTTACCGAAACGGCGAAATAAAAATCGGGCGAGCGTGGAATTTGTCAAATATTGGTAAAATATTTGGGTGCGGCGAATTCGTTCGGTGTTTTCTGTGTTTACAGTATGCCAGTTCGTGCGGCCATATTTACATCGCAAACACTGGGAAATCTGTAAAATGGTGCATTCTTTTCTCCCATACATTTCAATATATGTTATACGGTACCATTTATGCATTCGAGATTTTTAACGATTTTTTCCGACCATGAACCAAACTTTCACGTCAGCGCAGAGGCTATTTTGGCTACTGCGCGCGCTGCCCCCGACGTCACAGTAGAGGAAGGAGAGATCCTCGGTCCTTCTGGCCATGATAATAATAGTAAAATTAGCTTTCACAAATACTCACATATCGAGATGCATCTCTCCTATTTGCGAGAGGGGAGGGGGGAGGTCGGCTACTCTTTCGAACCCGGACTCACCCTCATAGCAATCCGTTGAAGCTGTATTGAGCTTCTCTTTGCTTCCACAGCACTAGTTTTCAATGATAATATACACAGAGATGTTATAATTATCGAGATACTTTGCTTCGTAGGCATATGTGTTAGCACCAATTTGAAACGACCATAGCGCCAATTGCGCACGGTTTATTCAGTTATTTTATTTTTTATGTCTAGCCTAAAGGGTATACTGATCTGCTATCTCAAAGTCGTTACGTCACTTGGCTCATTTAAGCTATGTTTGTTTTACGGCGACTCACTTGTGATTTGTGGATTATTCAGTAATCACATAAAATCCTAATAATATATGTTACATAACCGGACGACTGCGTGCCACAATGCTTCATCTGTGTATTATCTTTACGTACATCTCTAGGATTGATAGTGAAAACTTTATTTGTAATCCGCACGCAATAAGTGCGGCTCAATTTTGCTGGCGGCCCCAATGCCAGAGGACATTGTGGTTAATCCGCTACTGACTTACCTGCGAAAGGCACATCGCACATGTACTCCTCGACGCAGTCGGTGTTGGCGCTGCGGTCTGTGGCGCCGCTGAGCACGGACACCGCCGACGTTGCGCGCAGCAGCCGCGCCTCAGTCTCCGTCTGGCTGTCTCGCAGCACGGACCGTCGCTTGTACTCCTGGAACAGGGGTCGTGGTGAGTTCGCGGCCTCGGGTAATGCGGCAGTTGTAAGAAGATCGTAATGGAGCTAACGAACAATTAGAGCCTTTTGAAACTCTCTAAACCATACGAAACGCGACGGCTGAGCTAACCCTTTGCGGTGGTGTTTTGTGAGTGAGGCGTCTCTTCGCTATCGTGGCAATCTCAATCGACTGCAATGCAGCGTGTCACGATTTTTGAAATTGTATCATAGTATAGTGTAGGGTGTCCTCAAAACATACACCGAAATCTTAAGCGGGAGCGCCAATGTGCTTCGACCCCGCCTAACACAAGCTACTTTGACAAAACTATTATTAATTATGGTCACCTTACATTTTATGACAGCAGACGTTTTAGAAAGGATAACGCGACAGGGCACAGACATCTACCATTTTGGTGTACCTACCAACTGAAATTGACATCTTCACGTCTCACTATTGGACCAATTATATCTCTCTCTCTATCAATTAAGATTTATTCTTCCACTGTTAACAGAGAGAACGAGAGAGAGATAGAATACTGAACACGCATTCTGTTTATGGACTATTAGTACTGTGTTGAACTTACAGAACTTACCGTTGGAGTCCATCAAGCGGAACAAAAGCCCTCCAACTGGCTTAAAGCTTTGCCCTCTAACTGGCAGAATTTATGTAGTATAAATACGTCTTCCGAACTACAGAAGTTTACAGACAAAACTATCATCCAGCAGAATGTCGTCATCCAATGAAATGAAATGAAATGAAAATGATTTTATTCAAAATATAATTATGACAATCATGAAAAGTGTACTTTTTACGGTATTTAGCGAAGGCAATAAATACTTTAGTTAGGTTTTATAGGTTTAATACTATTCACTGACCATGAACCGGTAAAAACTATCTCATCGGATCTCATCAATCAATTCCTTGTTAATGAAACCGTATAAACTTTATGGACATCAAAATTTATTCTAAATTATTTATTACAAAGAAAGAGCCCGGAAGATCACAGAGAGTTGCTTTTTTTTCACCCGATGAAAAAGGCGTCATGTTACGCTCTCTCGCTCGCAAGCTCCGCCCATTCTTAACATTACTATGATTCGTAACGTTACTATGACGTCATACTTTCTCGTGTATACAGCTAGCATTATCGACTTACTCTACGTTATTACGTAAAAAATCTATACCAAATTCCTACACAGCACGCCATACTCATTGTTAATTATGATAACCACAAAACTTTGAAACGAATATTTACAACAACAAAATTATGGTTGAGACAAGCTTGATGATGATTACTTGATGACAATAAATGATAATGGCTAGCTGGCTTAAGTAATACTTATTAATAAACCTCTTTTGTATAGCTTAAGGGGAAACGATTAGTCGGAACCTAGCCCATAGCCATTAGCCATAAACACCATTCACACGTGTTGCGCACCTTCCTCCTTCGGGGGGGACTAACGCATCACAGAGAAAAGGACGAAACGTCACTAGCCGGGGGTGTCGTGTGAGTTAGAGGTATAACCCGGTCGTGCCGGCCAATTCGGCTACGCTACAGCATGGCACTACCTCTTACTAAAACACATGCCGCACCTGCTGTAAGTATAATGTAACCTGAGTATAGGCCGTAATCATTCATCACATTATATTGACGGCCTGGAGTTTCTCTGTTTTTTTTTTATAGTATAGTGGGGCCAAGGCGAAATCGGAGCCTTTTGATGACTACCGACGCACATAAACATCAGCATAATTATATGCCGATGCTTTGCCCTCCTTTTCCCATTAGGCCACTGGCTTCTCACTAACCGCAAGAAACGCGACACCGTAGATATCATTTTAAGGCGGTATTAAGTGAGCGAGTGATACCTCCCCGTCCGTGCCAGCCCAATTCCGCTGTAATGCAACATGGCATTACCTCGTAATAATAACTAAGTTAATCAAGTATGTAATAGCTTGAACGTCATTTGCTTGTCGGGATAGGAAACCATGAAGAAAGCTTAATGTATACTAGCTGTTATCCTCGACTTCGTCCGCGTGGAATACCATGAAAATGAAATAAAACCACCTGCAAAAACTTGTTATTTCGTAGTGTTATTTAGTAGTTGTTACGACAAACTTTCACGTTAACAATATTTGTATTATATAGACTGTAGGCTGCCTAAGGCTCTCGTGATTTCGAGGATTGCCAGCAGTAGAAAGTTTTGAGTTCCAAGTCTTCAGTCAAAATGTTACACGCCTGACGAAGAAGTAATATTACGCGAAGACAATGAATTGCTAAGACATTCCGTACAGGCGCCGCAATGTGGAAACATTCCATACAAGAGCGTAGCAAGAATACATCTTCATACCAGTTGCCTAAGGGGTTGAAGGAATGGAGTGCCACATATGACGATCCTTACATACCCCCCCTTGCAAAAATAGTTTATGAAAGTAGTTCTACTGGGTGCTCGATAACAGTTTTAAATGTGTTTATATACCTATCAGATGCTGGAACGGGCATTTAAGTTATGAAGAGGAGGGATCGATTGTGCTCAGCTTTTGTAACTTAAATTAATGACAACACAAATTTGAAAGCTGAATTTTTTTAATAACTTTAAAAAAACGAATGTTCATAATTATATTTTGAATAAAAAAAGAAATTAATTTCATCTGCCGCCGTTTTTAAAGTATACCGTTGTTATTCAATAATAAAAGACAAAAACAAATACGTCGAAAAATACTACAAGGAACGGATCGACTTTAATAACCTATAATTATTATTTTTTATTGATTTGGCTACACGTACAATGTTACACGCTACAATATTGATAATTACTAATCCATAATGTATATTATTTTGATAATTACTACTCCATAATGTATATTATTTTGATAATTACTACTCCATAATGTATATTATTTTGATAATTACTACTCCATAATGTGTACTCGTTTGAGCTAAACACATGAAGGCCTGAAGTGAACATTGCGCACACAGCTAGGTGTTCAAATGATCAGCATCATTATGGAGAAAATTAAAGATGGTGCGAAAGTTACCAATAATCCTTGTGTACTTTTATATAATTACGAGGAAAACTAATCCTGATAGAAATCTCTTTAAGACAAAGGGATGAAATAAACTAAATTATGTGTGCAATTTATAAAAATAAATGTTGAAAAAATATATGTCATAGAGGGATGGCATGTCTGACCACTATTGGTGGACCACTCTTTATTTTTTCCTAATAATCCGATACAGAAGTTTAGTTTGGCGACAGAGTTTGTGGTGGAATTTGCAGATATTTTTTTCTGTATGTAGGATTACATACTTATAGCACGCATGTGATCAGAGACCACCCCAAATTACTTTCAACTATGCGCCACGTATCGCTACCATTACAAGATCTAAGCATTTATATCTTATCTAATGACAGGTATGCACTAACCAACACGTAATTGCAACAAAAACACAAACCAATCTTTGTGAACTTAACTTTTTCTTGTGACAAATGTGCTCATATATCGGTACATCGACATTCTGATTCTGAACCCGATGACCACATCCGCGTGATGAGTACAACCTGTACTTATTGTGTTCATCACGTGCCTTCACGACCGGGTACCACGAATAGCAGCAAAGAACTACAGGGCTCCTTAGCCTATAAAGCGTATAGACATATTTTTTTATTACCTGCGATAGTTGAGTGCATGTCAGTTATCAGTGCGATTTTCATCTAAACGACTATTGTGTCGTTGTTGGAACGAAAAGACGTCTTAGAGGAGCAGATTAGTACGTGGCAAGACAGGCCAACTTTAGTACGTGGCAAGACAGGCCAACTTTAGTACGTGGCAAGACAGGCCAACTTTAACTGCTGTAACGATTCTGACATATCCATGATTCCTGGCATTATTTTTCTTTCTCCGCATATTCTGCGTAGGAGTGGTGGAGGAGGCTCGAACCGGCTTTTCGTACTCTAGTTTTGTTGTTCCAGACAAATTTGAATATGCCGTAAATAAAAACAATAAATAAAAATTGAAAGCCGTCAAGTAAACACGACATATTGTTATGTTTGACGTAACCGCGTGTATAAAAAACTCATTTTATATTGAATATATTCTGAGACAATTTTTGACTTGAAAGCTTGGCTCCGACTGACGATTCTTAATTACAGAAAGACGATTCTTAGGAGATTCCAGTGCGATATAGAACGATTGTGTACAAATAAAAAAAGTGTTCGCCTTTATACGAAAATGGATCCATCCATTTTTTTTTATTACACCCATTTTCAACATGTGAGCCTAACAAAGGCTTATAATAATTTGCTCAAATTGTTCATCAACTGGAACAGAATAAGTAGCTCCTATGTACTAAATTTCTCTTATCTGAAAATTTAAAATGAGTTTTGTTTTGTGTACATAAAATATTAAAAAAATAGAAAATAATAATCAATATTTGTATAACAGGACAGTACAAGGATTTTGACACATTCGTTCATAACGGTGATTCTGTCGCATTCCACAAGAAAATCTAAAGAAACGCGATAAAACCCGTTAAATAGTCACAACAATGAATCATTCAGTTGATCCAACGGAAAACGTCAGCATATGTGCCGTCGTTTTTCGTTGGATCAACTGAATGAACCGCGCAAAAAAATTATAAAAATATACATATATTAATACATTTATAAAACAAATTGGACATGGAAACGAAAATTAATAAAAGAAACAAACACATTCATAAAAGATATTTATTTCATAAACGAAATTAAACATAAATCATTAAAATAAAATAAAATCAAATCCAACTCATAAAATATTTAAGTGAAAAATACAAAAAAGAAAATGGTAATCCATTCCAATACTTATTGGTTATCACTGTCGTGTTTGTAATTTTAATACTCCGAAGCTTAATTTTACAATATAAATAACCCATCAATAATCATAATCAAATAAAGTCTTATCTCTATAACATCTAATAAAATCTTATTTATGGTTATATTTTTTAGATTTCTACAACCATATAAAGCCAAAATAAAATAGAAAAGATTAAATGTTAGAATGGAAACTAAAAACTGTATGATCTCTAACATAACATTTTATCTTTCTTTGCTGCATCTCCGTGTGTCTATTTGGCGGTGTTGCTTTTGTACAAATTCTCAAACTAGGTATGTATTTGAATTATTTTTTTGTCAAAAATAAATGAAAACCATTTATTTTCAAATATTTTTATTAAATTTCTAAATAGGAACTTACTTCTAAGACACCTTGTAATAATTGCTGTATTCTACGTACGTACGTATTCAAAAACTCTGCTACGCTTTATTATAAGGTTGGTTGAATTTTAAGAACAAAAAAAAAGGTTAGATAAATAACGGCAATTATTATTATTTTTTATTTCCTTTTCTTTATTCTTGGTAAATTTTATTTTGGCTTTTTAAGATCATCACGGTCCGAAAGGCTAGAAAATTGTTGATTCACAAAATAAAGACGTTTGTGAAGTTATAGTATTGAGCTACATATAGCCACAAACTGAAGTTCTCACTGTGCTCTCGTTTCTATATATTTTTACGAAACATGAGCAAGTGTCACTATAACTTTACACGAGATACAGTTTCATTTCACCGAACTGTAAATAAGTTATCTCTTATATTAGGATAAATCTATTACCTAATATGAGATGGTTGTTGACGCCCATTATTCGTGAGACAAACTCGGGACAAAAATCGCACGATTTTATAGCCCGAGTATTTTTCTCTTTACTAATGCCATTTCGATATAAGGCTCTCACGTGTCCTCGCATCTTTATCAATTACACGAATAGCAGACACAAAATTTCCAAAATTACAAAATTGAAAATAATCTGCTATACTGTGTCAGACGACATTGTTCTTGGAACAAATTCGTACACTTTTTCCTTAGTGCATTATATTTAAATTAAAATAATCTTATCTAAAAATATGACTAAAAATAAAGGAGCGTGCCGGAAATCATAATCGGCAACCTAACTCTAGACGTAATGTAGAAATAGAGATATTTATTTACATAATAGCGTTAGTCACATATTTCGTAAACATAATTACAGTCTAGCACCAATTTCATCAAGGAAACATTAATCACAAATAACGCAAACGTAACAAATGTCTCAGCAATTCTTTATATCGCCTTGCGACTTATTTCTAATTCTTATTTCTTCTACAACCTCCATTATAAGCTGAAATAGTTCAAGATATAAATAAAATTAATTTTTTTAGCTAAATTAGTTCTCAGTGCATTATTTACAATTTTGTAGCATTGTTAAAAATCTCGATCAATAGAATTATATAATTTCATAATAATGCAGAAATTATTCAGTTTGGAGTGTTGCCCGTAGACAGAACATGTATTTAAATAACATAGGTATTACTGGTAATACAAAATTAGTAAGGGAAAATAATCATAAACACTAATTAGCTTCTGTAAGGATCACAAAAATAAAGTGCATTAAAATAATAGTACAATTTAAAATGGTGTAATGATACCTGCATTAAAGTAATGCATGCATAATATACTAAATATATGTAACTAAAAGAGCATAAAAAGCTAGTGTTCATTCAGGACTAACCTGACTCAGAGGCCTTATCCTCTCGTGTATACTGTTCTCCGCCTGCCTCGCGGACGGCGGAGGGTGGTCCGGCGTGGGCGGCTGCTCGTAATGGCTGGGAGACAAAGGAATCTCCACCCTGGGCCCGTCGATATACCGCTCATATTCGCTAGGGCTATTCATAGATTGATCGTCCAACAAACTTTCCAAAGAGGACCTTTCCTGGTTCGAGTACTTCCTCACCCGTTTGTCCGCCATCCTGGCCTCAAAGTTCTCGTACTGACCCAAGTTGTTTCGCCGCAGCTTTCTTCGTGGATTTTGTTCCTTTATAACGACATTTTCGTACATAGCTGTAATGGCGACGGGCTGCGTGCGGTTTTTGAGGCTCGGCCGGGGGTTCGGCACGGGTACGGCTCGCGGTGAATTCTGCTTCTCTTCATATTCTGAATAGGAAAGTTTACTGTCCACGTATTGGTCCACGGAGCGACCGTGTCTGGGGTAGTGTTTAGCACCCTGCAACAAAATCAATTATAAATGCTATTTCCATCAAGGAACACAACATTGTTATATGTATTTTTATATATACTGTAGTATACAAACAAAGATAATACATTATATAAATAAGACCTCGTTTGAGAGCAGTTGAAGCCTTTTATAACCGCGATGTTCATACACATCCACCCACTTTACAGTGGTAGGGAAACGCACCCATATAGGTGTCACTTCACGGTGTTATTATGTTACCGAGAGGTTGGCCCTTTCCTGTCGTGCTGGCCCAATTCGGCTGTAGTGCCACATTTCCGCAGATTGGCCGATCACTACCTCTTATTGAAGATCCAGTCACCTGCAAGTCATCTAGATCGTCCTGACTCCGCGCATGCGCCCGCAGCTCGTAGCTGTACCCGGAGGAGGGAGAGTTCACGTGCGTCGGGGAGACGGACAAATTTCTTCGCGGAGGCTTCTTAGGAGGAGTTGGCTGTGAAACGAAACATTTCGGTAACTGTTTGGTAGTTTATACACATTTCATTATAAGATTAGGTGTATACCGAGACTAAGGCCGCGTTCACACGAGTTCTTAACTTCCGCGTGTTAAAAGGCGAAATGGAAATTGTGGATGTGTTTTAAAAAGCGCCGTCGCAGACATATATCTGCTATATGTGTGCACCGGTATGTTCCACTTTTAACACCAGTTAAAAAAGCTCGCGAACGGGGCCTAAGGGATAGTTCGAAGGGATGGCGGACTCGGGCACACTAGCGCAACTAGGAAACATATCACATAAATCTAATCTAATAAATGTTATAAATACGGATGTTTATATGTTTGCCATCCTTGACGCACAAATTAACGAACATAATGAAGGATATCATAGAAATTATTATCTGCACCGAAAAAAATATGGTTTCCTATAGGACACATTTTACGCGGGTAAAATCGTGAGACTAAAAGATTTATTTGAGCGGGATAAAGTGACCTGAGGAGAAGTGATGTATATATATTAGTAGTAGTAATGAGTAATTTTGTAAAAATGTAGCAATTTTGGTTGTAGTTTTACTATTCAAGCTATTGCTTTACCAGTCCCTATTTATTTAATATTCAAATTACACTTCATTTCTTATTTGATCAACAAAACAGTCATATTTTGCATCTTATTTATTCAAAATGACATACGGCTCCCTAGATTCAAATAAGTTTACATATAAGTTATTAAAAACAAACAAATTAAAGGAAGTGACTACAATTCGTTTACATGTATATACTCAAAACAAAATAAGGGCCACTAATTTATTTACATTTAAGTGCAATTTAGTAAACTGAATGTAACTGATAAGTAGCATTCTTCTGATATTCATATTACGAACTCTTTGGTGTTTGATCTCTTTTATGCCTTTTTTATTTTATGTGTTCGTGTTCCTAATTTAAAGGATTCGCCATCATTTTAAGAAAAAATAATAGGATGTTTTTCTTTGATTGTCTTCTTAACTTGTTTCGGTTATTTTCGGAAAAAAGTATTACTTTTTCAATTTTAATTAATTCATTGATCATCTCGCGTTAATCATGTCACTAGTACGAAGGCACATGGATACAATTAAAGCAACCAGAGCCATAACTATGATTCGAGAAGGACGTTCTCAGCGTTACGTGGGTTTGCAGTTGGGTTTTTCTCGAAGAGCTGACCAAAATGTATGGAATCGCTTCCAAGACACTGGAAGTGTTGCCAGGAGACCAGGTTCAGGTAGAATTCGCATAACAATGACTCATGAGGATCGGTACATCCAACTAAGTGCTCGTCGTATCGTACAGTAACGGCCCTTAAGTTATAAAACCACCTACGGCTGACAACGGGTACCCGTGTCAGTGATCAAACTATACGTAATCGATTGCACGAAGACCAGCAAACGTCAAGACGACGAGTTGTTCGAAGTATTTGAACTGGGGGATTAATCAGTGGGGCGAGGTGCTTTTTACAGACGAGTACAAAGTAAAATTTCTTAATGGTGATCGGCGTGTTACGAGTGTGGAGACGACGCGGCGAGCGGTTTTCAGAGTCCTGCATTCACGAAGTTGACCGTTCCGGTGATCCCAACGTAGTGGTTTGGGGTAGGATTAGTTTATACGGTAAATCCGAGCTCACCATTTTAAAATCGGGTACCGTAACTGCAGAACGTTACATCGAGGACGTCATCACGCCTCAAGTGATCCCATTTGCACAGCGAGTGGGGCCTGGATTCATCCAGATGCAAGATAATGCCCGTGCACACACAGCTCGATCAACCCAAACTGTCCTAGAAGGGTCGTATATTGAGGTATTACCAAGGCCAGCCAACAGTCCGGATTTAAATCGGATCGAGCAATTGTGGGACCAATTGAAACGAAGAGTTAGAGATAATGAGCAAGGGGTCTGTCTACAACCAACAGCAGCTGATTGACGCTTTAAAAGATGCTTGGGAAGAGATTCCACACGAAAACGTGAGGAATTTAATGCATACGAGGCTTCTGGAGTGTATTGCTAAGAGAGGAGGACATACTCGTTATTAAAAAGAAGAAACAGAAGTGACAGGAACAGTAGTTTGTCTTTTTCCGGTGATTTCTTCTATTCGTGTTTTTCATTCAAAATAGCCAATTTTATTATGAACATAAAAAAAAACAATTCATGACCATTTTTTTAAGGAATTTGTTAGCCTATATTATAATCAATAACCTTATTTTGTGGTTACATAAGTGAAACAAGTTAATGTCTTTATTATTTTCATGATAGATCAAAAAATCTTAGTGACAAGAGCCATGCGGAACATCAGATATATTTACATAGATATCATCTGTGAAGTAATGTTTGGTCTTTCTTAGACATTGTCTCAGAGTGTATTTTTAGCCATTAGAGCAATCGCGTAATGGCGTGGACTCGTGAGAGATCTAAGCGAGACAACTAGCCCCAATTGCGTAATTGTACAGTAGGATTGTTTTGAGAACAGAAGTATCCACGAGCGGATGAATAAGCAATAGGCTCAGGGGCCCGCCGCGGCCTCTCCATTATGAGCGGTAGCCGGAGTTAAATGATCCATTTTAATATAGTTTGATGCTGCAGGGTTCCAGTAAAATTGTATTTCAGGAATTACAGTACATTCGATGCTAGTGAAACATAAAATCAATTATATTTACACGCGACGCGCCTACACCGCCAATGAGATTGGACGCAAGTAAATCAAGGTGAAACTTAGCCAAAATGCATTTGGTATTTAATGATTTTCCGATGAACCCAAGGTATCGATACCGAAATATTCAGATACATCCTTATAAAGAAAGAGTAACTAGTAAGAGGTAATTCCATGCTACATTGCAGCAGAATTGGGCAGGCACGACCGGGCAGGTATCAGATAGGAAGGTATGTGCGTAAAGTGACATTTTGGTGTCGCGTTTGTGGGTAGCCGGTGGTCCATTGAGGGGGAGCAGAAAAGGAAGGCAACGCATCGGCATTATCAATGTACGTATGTTCATGAGTGTCCATAGTCACAAAGGTTTAGATTTCTCGTTTGTACTCTTATACTTAAAAAGAAAAAAGAAAAAGAGGTTGTTAGAGTGAATATAGTTTTATACATAATTTAAGATACTATTCAGTTATGCCACAGTGGTCATCAAAACACTCTAATTCTCGTTTGTTTTATGTTATGCTATTAAATTACATATGATAATAAATTGCAAACGTGAATAAAATCGTTCGGAGCCCTTGAATGTTTATTGACACCAATGGAAATCTGCAAAATTTTTACCCAGATATGTCGTGAATAAAATCGTTCGGAGCCCTTTAATGTTTATTGACACCAATGGAAATCCGCAAAATGTTTACCCAGATATGTCGCGAATAAAATCGTTCGGAGCCCTTTAATGTTTATTGACACCAATGGAAATCCGTAAAATTTTTACCCAGATATGTCGTGAATAAAATCGTTCGGAGCCCTTTAATGCTTATTGAAACCAATGGAAATCCGCAAAAAATTTACCCAGATATGTCGTGAATAAAATCGTTCGGAGCCCTCTAATGTTTATTGACACCAATGGAAATCCGCAAAATTTTTACCCAGATATGTGCCCCATCATTCTCTCCGTGTCGCAGGGCCTTAATTTTGCACGGATATATGTTAGCCTTATGGTATACCTCATATTAAGTATGTATCAACGCGATACTATTTAATAAGTGAATATGAAACATAAACTCCAATTATAGATGGAGCTACAAAGTCGCTCGATCCTATAACGGGGGCAGATAGGATATTCAAGTGCCGCAAGTACACAAGTGATCCAATATTGAGGCTGGGACGGGACAAATTGGTCGCAGCCGGTCACCGAGTGGACAATCTCCTACATAATAGCCAGTTAAGAGCCACTTCGCTCGCATTCCTCTGCTCAATTAACTTTTCCTCCATGTTGCACATCGTCGTGGTAAATGGCGATACAATTCGACGAACGTTTTACAAATTTATTCATTTTATTATTTTACCACAAATTATGGTTATGTAAAGCCACGCAAATCGTTAAGTGTTAAATCATCAATATACGGACCTGAAAGGTACCTAACCTTTTAGGTAAGCATGTTGACGATTTTTAATCGAACATACATATTTTCACGCCAATTTCCCACGGAGGTGAACAGAGCTGCAAATTTCAAGTTCCCGCTTATGTCCTGACAAATACCTCACGATGTTCATACGTCACGTAGGGTACCTACTGTTCAGTTACATATTTAATACTAGCGATTCGCCCCGGAAGTGCCGGTGAATAGCCCGGACCGTTTTGCTAACTTAACAAGTTATACGCTGAAACCTTCTCCGGAAACACGCATTAGTGAGAAGCGTACGAAAATCAGTTGAGTAGATTTTAAGTAATCGATACTTTATAATGTGTATATATTCTTAGTTTGTAAAACTCCGAAATTACTCAATACAGGGCTCAAATTTTGGCTTCTCTTTACCTAGCAAACAAGAAGAAGGATGTTCATTTACTCTTCCTATAACTAAAGTCACGGAGGTTGATGAAGTGCAAAGTTATTGATTATATGTATTACGTGACCCAAGATACTTTTAAAGAAACATATATATATATATATATATCGGATCCAGTACTTTCGGATATCATTATATAGGTATTAAGATGTGTAGAAGTACCTACCTGTTTGACAAACATTTTCAAAGTCCTTTTAGGACCGATAAGTTCGATAGGACTGTAGACGTCAAAAGGTAGTGCCATTGTTAAGGTAATATATGTTATCTGTGTAATTGGAAATTTGCGCTTTCAAGTTATCTCTACACCTTTTTGTGTCCATACTTTTGTCTATGCCCAGTACTCTGTGGAAAATTGTGTTCGGACTATTTCAAAGTTTTGCATAATAAGCTGCTTAAATTAATATAAAACCGCATTTAATTGCAACAGCCATGCTGCATTGCAGACGAGTGGTTGCGGGATGATCGATCGACGACGTCGGTAGCCGTCAAAAGGCTCCAAAAGCGTGTATTGCACATTTAATTATTTCATCGAATTCCCACTGGCATCTATGATGTGGCAAATAATTCAACAGAAATTGCTGACCTAGGACAAGTTTCCGTCAAAATGCTTAGTTCATGTGGAAGAATTTGACCGACTGGAGACCTAGTTTAGCCATAATTTACTCGAAGCCGTGCCATCTCCGAGGATGGAGCACATCAAAGGGCTCAGCGCAAATAGGCGCGTGCGCAGGCGTGACGCTCGACAGACGCATTAATATGGCGCCAACTTCGTCAATTACCAGCCAAAGACGCGGGAAACGCCTAATTCACAACACAACGGATGTTGATATAAATAGACGTAACTCCACAATGTTGTAATTTATGATTTCTATTTGTATTTTCTATGCAATGATAAGGACAGCCCCATAACCGACGATTCCGTTAGGTGCTCGAAAATTAGGGCTTAATGCGCCACGCACGGCTGAAAACTGTTTTTTCTTTTGTTATTTTCTTGTGCATTATACCTCGTCTCGTAGCTTGATTTGCAGCAAAAAACAGAGATGTCCGGAACATATTTAAATAAGGTTAACTTGAGAAGCGAAGCCTGAACTGGGTGCTCGAATTCGCTCAGGTTTGAAATTGGTTTAAATTAGAAAAAAAAATATCAAAAATTCGGATATAAGGAAGTGAATTACAGTGCCCAGGATAAACGTCATTGTCAATGTATTTCTGCTGTTTCATCCGACCCACAGACTGACAAAGAGTTTGCTAAAAACCTTACAGTAACATTTGTCGAACTGTGACACACAATGAAGGATTTGTTTATTTATAACTCTCTCACAACAATAAAGGAGTTGTCCTTATTAATGACGCTCACGTTATATTTTAACGCCCACGGCCCACTGACCCAGATGTAATGATGAAATCATTAACATTCAAGACTACACAGAATCATACGTCAGTACCCACACATCTGGTAACACGTACGTTAGCACTGTTACACGCGCTGCAATAAAACTAACGGATTGTTTTGCAAGACCGACATTATTAGCTTTACAGCATGACCTGGTCACGGGAGGTAGCTGTGAATCTACATAGCCACGAAGCACAGAAGTAGTTGTAATAGTGCCTAGGTAAAAGTGGCTTGACGAGACAGTGTTGACGGAAGGTTTTGTAGAAGTAGAGCAATTTTTATTACATTGATGGGGCGGGCAGATCAATAGACGGGCAGGACACGCACATACGATCACACCACAAAGTGATAGCTATGCTGTCGCGTTTCCTAGCGGTTTATGAATCCCACGTGAAACTTCGGCAGGAAGATAGCAAACTCTGTATAACAATTTGAACCTTCATCGAAAAACCCGTCTGTCCCTTTATAATATGAAAAAGACAGAGAGTTCCATGAAGCCATACATTACATGAGGAAATATAATGTTTAACTATTGTCGCATATAGTCCCAATAAGCATGTAAAATTCCAAAAAAATTCGTCACGCCATGTTGGAACAGTTGACCACAAAGCAGCGTGATAAGAAATTGTCATCGAACATAAATCCTTTCCTACAAATATTATTACTAAAATTTGTGCCCCCCACCAAACACGATCCTCTCCATGAGCCGTGTACACACGTCAGCGACGAGGCATTTTAGCTACCGCGCGCGAGCAGTCCTCGACATCAGACTCGGGGATATACGCCGCGGTCTCTTTGGGCATGATAATAATAGTTAAATTAGCTATTATAAACATTCTCATATTGGGATGTATCTCTCCCACCTATGGGAGAGTGGGGGCTCGGACCCCCTTTCGACCCCGACACTAATCTAGCAATCCGATGAAGCTGTATCGGGCTCCTCTTCGCTTCATCAGCATAAGTCCAGGTCAAAAAAGAATTGTCGGTGGGTGTGGGACAGATGTTTGTTACTTTCTGCTGCACCGTGGCAATGGCACTACCTCTTACATAAATAAAGACCATCGATTGGTCGCTGGCACACTTCCAGAAACGTACCTGTTTGCTTTCGTTTTGACATTCCTGTCTCTCACGAAGACTAACCTTTAGGTAGGTGTAGGCAAAAGTAGCTTTATAAATAGGCAAGGCATGTTTACGTTACGTTAGTTATGGATCTGCACAACCCCTGGTTGACTGGATGTTTGTGGGCGACGGGACTCACTTAGCAAAGGAGGCTGACTACTCAGAATATTTTATTAAAAAAAAAACAATTAAGAACGTCTAAATTCAAAAAGCATTTCAAAATACATTTACGAAATCCGTAGCTCCTTTAAATAACTATTCTATACAGGCCATGGTTAAAGCTGGAAGATTGTGAAACATGTCGATAAAGTGCGAACAATAATCCGTAATCCAGCGAAACAATGTACTTTTTAGGCGTGCGGATAAACACGTCGACGGCGTTGGAATATCGCCAGGAAACAGTCCTGTAGTTCAGATACTATTTTCGTAGTTTCTGTATGCCGTACGCAAAGAGTATAAAACCAGATGTGCCAATGCGCTAAATACAGTGGACGAGGGCGAAAGCGTATAGATGAGGTCGTTTTGTATCTATGTGACGCTTTTAGGACAGGTCCTCCATAGCAGCCCCACCATGCTTGGTGTTACTCCGAACCTTGCGCGAGAGCGAATTCGATAATAATTTTATTATTGCGTTCGCTACGAATCGTGGAAGTTTGAATGTGGGAATATGTTTGAAAAATAATACGAAAATATTAGAGAATCAGTTGAAATAGCTTTATTTTTCAGGTGATATGTTTGACAGTATCGCAGTATAACATTACCATAACAACAAACTCTGAAATGATGACAGGACAACGTCTATCGGGAGTTAGCACAAATATAAATTTAACGAAACCATAGAATTAGGAACCTGCGAATATTCGTAATATCTCATCTGGTCTATCACATAATCTTAACACAAGTGTTTATAGCAAGCCATTTGGGAAATCTACGAATCTAAAAAATTGGGTTATCGAGTCCTTGACGAATTTCCCGCCACAACAAAGTGATCTACGCTTCTTACCGGTCGGACACAACACAGCACCGGATATATGATGATGAATATTTATCTGCTACAGGACTTTGCGTTTCGCGTTCTCCTTGAATGTTGCTTCCGAAGTATATCCGTTTTTAGTTAATTGTTTGCTCTTCTGTCGACATCAAAGTTAGAACGTTGCTGAGAATAGTGCACCTACAATAAACTCCAAGAAAGATCCTACAATAAGCTCCATTAAATATATACTATAAATGAAACATTTATCAATCTGTCAGTTTTTCATTAGCTGTCCTGCCTTTTTCATATAATGCAAGATATATGATATAGATGTCAATAAAAATATTCGTTAAATGTGTTATT
>JAFELO010000614.1:222635-246959 GCA_017140195.1 Eumaeus atala | reverse complement strand
ATTTATATATATATATATACCGTATTATATATATATATATATATACCGTGAGGGAGGAGGAATCTTTGAACTTCTTTTTAAATCATAGAGGCATTCGATAAATTTATCACATAGTAATTTGTCTTAACCCACTGAATGATTGTGCGATGTACAGTAGTAAGTATTATATATAGTACTTCCTACTGTTGTGTACAGTAAACTTTATACACAACAGGGCACAAACAGGTCTGAATAATTATAGTATTTACCTATCAGCCTGGATTACATAATGTATGTAATATTGCATAAAAATCTTAGTGACAGACCTTTTAATATCCTTCTTTGTTTCAAAATACTATGCAAACTTGGGATGAGTTTCTCGGTTAGTGACTATCGACGCCCATAAATATCCAAGGAGCAAGATGTTACACAGATATTTCGCCCGCATTCACGTCGATGGGCAAGAAACACGCACCAGGAAAATACCTCTTCTTCTTTGCGTGAAGCATAAGCTATCTTAAATATACCTTATCCACAAAAGAATAGTAATGAAAGGATCAATAATAAGGTGCTTACCGAAACTTTGCTGTAATCGTTGTGATGAGCCAGATGTATGGGCGCGCAGCTAGACGCGGCACTGGAGATGCTGAGTGCGTCGCCTTCGCTCATGCCCTCAGACTCTTCCCATCTCCGACGCCCTGACCCGCTGCGAACACCCCCATACACCCCCATATCCCGCTCAAGCGAAGCATGAAGCGACACATCTAAATCTACTCCCGGAACACCACTATCACCTTCACCCTCGGACGACGAGCTCTCGGAATCCTGCACACTTATGCCGCTCTCCACTTTCGATTCCGTCTTATCGTGATCAATACTCGAGGGCTCTTCCTCGATTGGGTCGCATTCTGTTGAATTTTTATTACCAAACCGAAAAGAACTGCTATGCACCCACGGTCTTTTTGCGGTTGTGACATCAGACTTCACAGTCTCGGCGTCCGAACTGTCATCGTCCGTGTGCAAGGTTCCGTCGGAGCCATCGTCCGAGGATTCCTCTATACAAGTCTTAAACGACGCGTCAGAAACTATTGTTAAATTTGAATTACAAGACTGCAGTGACCAATGACCCGAGTGTTCCGAGGAGCTCGATTTACGTAGCGTTGTACCAGAAACAGAAGATGGGTTAGCGCCGGTGCACGTAGAGTTTGAACCTATGGATATCACTTCTGCTATATCTTTGATAGAATATGGTCGATCGCTAGACGACAAAGAGCAGTGCGGAGACATATGTACATAGGTTGGGCTGTCTAAATCTATTTTGAAGCTATTGCGTTTGTTTTTATCAACAATGTTAGGAATATCAACCACGGCATACGGCTCTTCCAAATTCGATGAAAATGATTTATTTTTTAATAAACCTGATTTTTGTACCGTCGAAGAAGGTGAAGGCAGTAACGTTATATTTGGAGTAGATATGCTCTTATTGATTGCTGAGAATCTGACAACAAAATCTATAGGGATCTCTCGCCTACGCGCATGTAACGCACACGTTCCTGTGTCACAATAGCAACGAAATGACGATGAACGTAATTCGATTTTTTCTATTAAATCATCAGCGTCTATTAAAACTTTACCATCATCGTCTTGATTTGATATGTCTAATAAGTCTTCTGCGCTATTATGATGTTTTGGTGGTTTGGGTTTACAAAAACATATAGCTGTCTCGAAATCACTATACCTTTTTTTATCATTAGGCACCTTAGTAATGGGAGCCGTGTCGGTGTATAAAGTATCTCTGTTGAAAACATAAATAAATTCTTGAACCGTTGGTGCTTGGTAAATGCAGTGGCCAGTACCACGAATATGATAATTAGCCAATGTTTCTTTCAGCATTGAGTTATTTCTGCTTGATACATTTTTTAAATTAAAGGAGTTTCGATCAACCTCGATATTAGTAAATGTTTTATGGCGAAAGAGGACCTTCTTTTTTGGCGCATCTGACTTTTTCGGTGGAAGCGTTCCAGTCATTGACAGGTATATTGCCTTTGTGTCAACATCACTGCAATCGACATTCTCTATAGCACTAGTGCCCGTGACGTCTGTATAATTTGACTCACTCGATTGACTTCTAATCATGGTCGATTTGCTTGAATTTGCTTGAATCAACCTTTTTCCATGTTTAAACGATCTTGACTTTTCGGATAACAGTATATCCTCTAAGTTAGTTTCATCAATCATAGAATCTGAAGAAAAGGAAGATGAGCGGCTACTTCGTGACAGAGATTCAGACATGTTTTGATTTATAGGTACAAAGGATCTTTTTAGTGGCTCCGGTTTTTGAGACAACATTGTCATATTTTCGTAAACAGCGTTTGTTTCTTCTTCCTTGGAGTTTTTCTGAGGAGGAATATGAGTTCTTACTGCTGGTGTTGGACGAATAGGTTTAAGTTTTTCTAAAGAAGATACATTTTCATAAATTGTACTTGTGACCGTAGAACTTTTATTCTGTATACATCGAGGAGGTGGTTTAGGTGAGAGTGGTGTAATTTTTGATTTCAACTGTGTGTTATTCAGTGTAGAGTCCGCCGAAGAAAATTCATAAGATTCGTAACATTCATTGACTAGAACTGCAGACTCCAAAGTCGCATTAGGAGAAGAAATCGTGCTTTGATTCTTTCTAGGTTCAAATATTCCATACTTAGTTGCAGAATTGATCGCCTCGAATGGATTATTAGGTCTTGTTTTTTCACAATTCTGATCAACCATTACTTTGTGATCATTAATATTTTCATGAGAGTCACTTAGCTCATTCAAATTTTCTGATATATTCGGTAATGATGTTTTAAAACCAGGACAACTCCTGTTGCTCCTATTTACAGTAGAATCTCTATTAAGCATACCTAATCTATCTAATGATATAGTGTCAAATTCGTCAGTGCAATCTATATCGCCGGATTCTTCTTTTTTCGAAAGTATTTTAAAGAATTTGCTATTGCCTATATGTAATGAGTTCATATTTGTTTTTGACTGATCGGTATGTCTTATTTTGTCCTCGGCACCGGACTCTAACCCTGTTGTGTTAGAAATGTTAGGAGCAGAGTTAAATTTAGCTTTAAGGCCCAAGCATTTCGAAGCAAGCTTTTTTACAAAACTTTGATGTGGATTTTTTATTAGGTAAGAAGAGGACGGGGTTATAGTATCACTTATGTTATTTCTTATTTGGGTCTCTTGGGCTTTCCTGTAAAACACATAAAAGCAATAAAATGAGTACAAAGTAATATAAAAAAAGTTACTAGGAATAAGTTTCATATATACCGCCACCGAAAGCATGATAGTGATAACATGTAATACGAATAATTATTAAATTTCATGCCAATCAGTTAGGAGTTGCTTTAACTGATTTGTTTTAGATGCTAATAGCCTTTTATCATGACTAGTACGTAAATCGTATACAGATGGTGGCGTGATTTTTATCTGACTTCAGATCTTCGTCACTCGTTATGTTGGATTTGCTAGCCCTATTTCTTTGCAAGTGTGAAATTGCGTTACATATGGCGTAAATTTCACTCGATCCCCTCTTGGAATTTATTAAAAAATTTCAGTTTCGTCTAATTTGCTAATTTCAAGTAATGTTTCTGCAGGTATCTGATAAATATTATCACAAATAGCACATATTTCACTTAATCACCTTCTTTCATTTTTAAGTATGTTGTGAAGTTCAATGTCCTCTTTACAAAGACACGGTTCTAATTGTTTGTGTTCTCTGGGAAGGCGATTCCTCGGTGCGTAATTTAAAAATGCAGCCGGGACTAACCCTTTCATGAGCTACTACTACTACAATTCCGCTCTCTGGGTGTCAAAGTCATGAGTTTTTGATGCCTTAACGACGGGTAACATTTCTAAATATAAATTATTGCATTCATTAACAGAAGTAGAAGGTTTTACGTAACGCATTTCAGTTTTACGAGGGTTTTCACTTGGTTTTGGGGGTGGCTTGGGTCTATCAGTAATATTTATTACCACGTTATAACCTACAATATTATATTCGAAATTAGCCTGTTTTCATACAATGCTTCTAATTTTTCAATGAAGCGTGGAATACTGTGCAACTTATCATTTTCCATGTTATTAAAAGTACTCTTTCTTCTACCCCTATACTTGAACGCGTCAGCAATTTCTGAGGCTTTTTCTGAGGGAAGAGAGAATGACTCCTTTCGGTAGCCTCAACAACGGCATTAGTGACTTTTTGACTATGGTTAGTAGATGCTATTTTGCTAAGCATTCGTTTAGGGGGAACATTCATATCAGACCTGTAATAAGTAATAAGTTAATTGTTATACTTGAGGTTAATTGGGAGAAAAAGCATTTATCGTATATTTTTCACGTTCCTTGCTATTTTACGGCCTTAATTTGGATTCAGTGTAAATTTATTTTTATTTGAAGGTAATCTTTGCAGCAAGTTCTTTGCCTGTCATCAAAGGACAGCAGTCTTTCCCATGCCATACAAACTTGTACCTGACCGTTTCTAGACAAAATCAAAGGAACGGAAGATTTTAATGAGGTTCGCATTGACAGTTTTTGTTTTGCATCCCCCTGTGAAAAAGAACTTTACGCGCCTTTTTAACTTAAAGAAAAGCTTTGTGATTGTATTTCCTGAGACGCGCCGGTTTACAATTGAGATACAAATTATTTCTGCACGTACACATTTGTTATCGTACGTAATTTTAAATTTAATAAGCAACATAATTGAAAGTGGTCATCACACGTGGTTAATAAATAATTATACTCTATTACCTTGTATTACAAAAACCTAAAACGTATTGCGTTTATGAATTTAATTTAGCACAAGAATATACTCGCGAATACACCATTAATGTTTTTAGGTTTAATTTGATATACCGATTAGATTGTTCACATTTCTATAATCTGATTTAAATCATCTTCACATACGATACGTACCACGTAAGTAGGTTAACGTGGTGTTGAGCGAAATAAAATACATCAAAAACACAAAACAACGTTTCTCAAGATAGCAATCAAGGGTTCAAAGGCATCACGTGGTGTGTTATAATTGAGACGCTCGCTCTCCAATTAAAACCGAATGTTTAGAGCCTCTTCTAAAGAGCATCTTTGAGTAATTACAGGGAGAGATTCCTTTGCAAGCTTTAGGGACACGGGCGTTTAGAGAAACCGCAAGCCGTCTAGTTATTTGTAAAATACGTTTAAATATATCAAAGGGAGGGCATACCAACACCCAAAGTGCAGTATTAGTGGGTTAGGATGCATTAATGAGGTACCCTCGGGAATGATATGCAAAGCCTTATTCTATACAGTTACAATATTCTCTCATTGAAAGATTAAAATACCAACAATCAATGCCATTTAATGATTTATCGTCAATTCTTTTGGCGTTAATTCAAATCACTTCTTGACTTTATTGGATCCGTATTTTCGATCTGCTAGTAAGTAATTATCATTAAACAGTATTGATTATTGGGACTGTTGTAGATTCTACAACTTACAGGAATTATGAATGAATTAACAAATGTGAATAAAATAAAGATATAAAAATATGCTAATTTTACAAGAATATATAATACTTGATTGGTTATATTTTCTTATTGTCTACTTGTTTATCATCTTATAGTAGTAATTTTAGAATATAAGTAGCCATTTAAGGGGAATAGTAATTAGATTATTAATCCAACTTTTGTAAACAACTTACGAGGAGTTAGGGGGGTAGTAGACAGGACTGCCCTGCCGCGGGAAGGGCGGCAGGTCTTCTTCGCTTTCATAATCATTTCGCGTCCTATTTTTGAACTCTGCAAACAATTCAGGAAAAGCTTCAAGCCATTAATGCTCAAGAAAAGCTCTGAAGCTTTAGTGAACCGAAAGTAAGTTAAAGATCAGCTTTGCAGTAATTTCATAGTATACTGGGGCAGCAATCGGCGCCTTTTGGTAGCTTCCGACGCATATGCGTTTCCCACCACACCTTATCCTCCCAGTTGAACACATTCAAAAAGTAAAGCTCCAATGATAGTTCAAAATATAAAAATAGAACATAAGTGTCATTGTTTTCTTGCAGACGTCATTCTTCCTTACGATGGGCCACATGGAACTCACATAGGGGACTCACACACGACAGGATTGCTGTTAGTTCACGCCGATTAGTGAGAATGAGGTGAACAGGAGGTACAGAGGCCAGTGTAGCAAAAACCTCTTAAATGTATCTTACCTCGTATCACCATTCTGACCCTCCGCGTCGCCTCCTCAGAATACACCGAGAGGAGGTCTTCGATGGTTTTGTCTCTGCCGTCGACTGCGTACAGATCGGCTCCATGGTCCAGCAAGATCTTCACCACCGACGCCTTGCCGTAGCACGCTGCTTCGTGCAGGGGCGTGCCCGAGTCTGTGCGGATGTTCGGGTCTATCCCCGCCTTGAGCAGTTCTAACACAACCTTGCTATTGGGACAAAAATATTACTAAATATTCGCCGTGAGTTTCTGCACTTGTGTTGCCCTTAGGTCTAACGTAGAGTATAGAAAATATAGTATTTTGTGTTTGGAGTTATGCTTCTTTTGGCGCGTTAGGGAAAAGTTATGAGAGTAATTTTTTACGATGCGCGCGCACACCGACACTAACAATTGAAAAAAGTTATGTAATACAACTTTTTCCAGTTATTAGAGTCGTTTTTTCAATAAATGTAAAATAAGAAGACGTGGGATAAGAAACGTATAAACGAAAGAATTTCTTTTTAAAAGATTTTTATCTTGTTACGCCAGAAGTATAAATCCTAACGCGTACTTAAGTACACAAGTACACACACACTTTTTTAAACAGATTTAACCTACCACACTTTCTTACCGCTGCGACTCTTGTATCTCCAGGAGCGGCAGCGGCCACCATTTGTGACCCTTTGATATGATCGCAAGGATACTGAGACAAGTCTAGAAACTGCCTTGGGACCCGCGACGAATTAATCAGAATCAGAATAGGACGAGTAGGAAGTCTTTCCAGTTTATTGTAGACTATGATATATATTCATGCCATCTGGACCGTATACACAAACGCATCAAACATTGCGCTGTTGATTCGCGCAAACACCTTCCACCGCACCAATCAGCCTCATGAATATTGAAGGGCGCGTCAAACTAACGAGTGCAGACCAAAACACGTCAATATGTTTTCAAATGTACATTTTAAATTGTCTCTAACCTCCGACGGAAAGTGGATAATGTCACAGGTACATAATGATTACTGGGATAGATGTGACAATATGGACGACGTATAAATTGAATTATCTGGCGCGACCGTGGAGGTACTCCTCGCTTAAACGATACTACCGTGAAGTGACATCGTGAAGGTCAGGTAACATGTTTCATCGAACCGCCAAGTTAGTGACAGTGTTGACAACAGACCATTTCGCCGGTTGAGGCTACCGTAAGCTTCAATTGAGGTAGGTTTTCCCACTAGGGAGTTCAGAAACCCTACACTGGCCAACCAGCCAGGATGTGCCGATGCGACGTAAATGCTTCTCTTACATTAAAAAAAGTATCCCAATTAGACAAAGTCAATAAAAAGGAAGAGTTAGTGACATGCATAGTGCATGACACAACATCCTCCTATGCAACGGAATTGAGCCGTCATGAGCGGCGAGTTACCTCTCGCTCACATAAAGCAGCTTTAAAGTGACATCTTGAGTGTCGCGTTTCGTGCGTTTTGTGAATAGCCGGTGGCCCATTGGGGAGGAGGAAGGAGGGCAACGCATCGGCATACTAATAATGTGGATTTTCATGGCCGTCGGAAGTCGTGAAAAGGCTCCGATTGCTCGTTTGCCTCCCTATTCTATAAAAGTTTTTTTTTAATCAGGCTCTATAGGATACCAACGGATGCAGACTGAAGGCACAGGCCTTGTACCTAAAGAAAAAGAATGGTATTGATTCTTCGGACCTCAACATCTAGTGATGTCTCGATTTATGAAAATCGTACTGAGCGGAACAGGAAGTTATAAAGTACAGACTAAATTTTAACTCAACATGTGCTATCAAACGCACAATAAGGTCGCAACTACTCGACATTTGTTCAATTTGCACAGGTTGTTACAGATTTACATAAACAATCATCACACCCTCACCCCTCGCCCCGCGCCCGGGCGAGCGGAGCGTTATAACGAACAAATGAATATGAATATGACGCGAATAGCGTTACCCCATTTACATTATCATATTAAATATACATATTAACAGTCACGACAAACAGAGGCTGATGAATGTTAATAGAAATAACTGACGAGAGATACAACCACACTACAGTCGAACTTGGCGGAACGCGAGTTCGTGACGCTGAGCTCGCATGGACAAAGCACTACAAACGTCTTTTGGAAGCTTAATTAGGGACTGGGCAGGCCCCGAGATGCCTTGTCGCTAACAGATAGCACCTTAGTATGGGTGGCAAGTCGGCAAAATACCCTGGGTCCCTGGGCTCAGGGGCTCCCATTCAGAGAAGTGACAATATTCATATGTGATATTGGGTTCCATCCTATGGAGCCCAGAGTATTTTCCCAATGACAATCATACAAAGCCACCTCCAGTGCCCGCTGGATAATAAATAAAATTAAAAAAAAAAAGATTGGACGCTGTGATAAAGATCTACGAATATATCCTAATAATCCTGTTGACTGTTATTACAATGCACGGATTATGAGCCTGTCTGTTCACCGCGACTGTACTGTTTGGACCTTACAAAGACTGTATCAAATTTATAACTAGGCTTAGTTTATAACTAGGCTTAGTTTATAACTAGGCTTAGTTTATAACTAGGCTTAGTTTATAACTAGGCTTAGTTTATAACTAGGCTTAGTTTATAACTAGGCTTAGTTTATAACTAGGCTTAGTTTATAACTAGGCTTAGTTTATAACTAGGCTTAGTTTATAACTAGGCTTAGTTATTCATAAACATTTAGATGGTTTGGAAATAAGAAGACTCACGCTTTCTTTAAAAGTTATTAGAATTATTTACTTACTCTCGTCCGTTCTTGCTAGCTCTGTGTAGTGGTGTGGTGGAGAACTTCCGCAGCCTCCATTTGGGGAATTTGTATGGCTGCACCAGACCCGGATCCACATGTATCAGGTGCTGAAGAGTCTTTAACCTGTGCCACAAAAATGTTTCATGATCTCGCTGTTATCGATCAGTGGTCGGCAGCAGGCGCCTCTTCCGTACCATCGTCGCGTTTATTTCGTTCTACAGGCATATTCATTATTCATAAAGACATTTTTTTCGGTTTAAAGACATTTATTTTCTCAAAGGATTTACAAAACCACTTACAGAAAAAACACAATATAATATTTTGTTATAACAATTAAAATCACGCAATCAATAATATAGTCTGGTAAAAACAAGATAAAAGGTGATTAAGAAAATATAGCCAAAAGTGGAATGATTAATTGACATTTCGTACGCAACAGACAACCGTCGGGGTCACTATAGCATACTAACAAAAAAAACTGCTTTCAAAACTAAAAAGGAAAGGAAACTTTACTAGACTAGTAGAGTCTTCTTAAGCAGTTAGGTTTATGTTTATTGTGCTACAATTCTTTTATTTATTTGACATAAATTAATTACCCTAAAGGTTGCAACTTGCAAAGCAGCTGTCAAGAACACAAATAGTTATTTATCTTTGATAACACGCGACTGCCACTGAATTGTGACAGCTTCGACCGCTGCTCACCTGCCGTAGTGTGCGGCGAGGTCCAACGCGCTCTCGTCCTTGTTGTTGCGTATGTCGAGGTCTGCGCCGTGGCTGATCAGTTCGGCCACCACGTCGTTGTGGCCGAACTGAGCAGCGATGAGCAACGCCGTCTCATTGTCCTGGGTCTGTTGGAATATAACAATAAATATAATAGTGTTCCTGGCCCAATTTAAGCATAGACAGTGCCAGATTTATCATTACTGGGCTGCGGTTTAGGACCGTAGGAAAAAATGTACCCCATCAAATTTCTACGGTGTACGAAAACAAAATACACCGCAGACGGGAGCCACTCGGGTTAATTTTCCCCAAGGCTGCCTATAGGTGTCCTAAATCCGTCACAGGTAGTGCCGACACGTACCTTTTGGTTGACGTCTACGGGTGGGTTGTGAGCTAGTAGCATGCACACTATGTGCACGTCCCCCTTCCAAGCGGCGAGGTGAAGGGGGGTTGCCCCCTTTTTATCCGGTTGATTAGGCGAAGCGTAGGCCGCTAGTAACAATCGTACTATCTCTCTGCAATAAAAGAATATGATTTAATAAATAAATATTAACTAAGACATACTTTCTATTTCTTACTTCTGAAACGTGGAGCTAAGTAAATAATTAAATCAACCGAGATAAAATCCGTAAAAGTAGTTTCATTGTAATGAGTAACATTCGCGCAATTTTACGAAATCAATACTCTATTTCATTTGTATTTCGTGAAATGAAGATTTCGAGTTATTTTTATTATATACAACACAATTATTGAGTATGTTGGAAGTATGTGAGAAGATAGATACAGCCAAAATAAATAAAATTCCATATTATCGATTGGTCTTTTTTATATTATTGGATCTTTACTATATTATCGCGTTTAGGAAAACGAAGTGTTGCTCAATCGTTCACCTGGTAAGAAGACTAGAACCGTGCAGTAGCGGGTCTAGGATAGATGCGAGTAGCAGGAGATCGGTCGTCTTGGCGTTCATTGACATAGGCCTCTTTTAGTGACCGATTAGGGCTGATAATGTTGATGATAGATCTTTAAAATAGCCAGTTGCTGTGCCTATGGATTCGCGGGTATAAAGATCAAGTAAGTAAGAAATAGATTAATTCAATGAGAAATATTTAAAAAAAACAACCATTTCATTCTTCATGGGATAGTCAAAAAATATCTGATATCCGACAAATACTACCAAACGTATGTTTTGAGAATATCCGCAAACGTATCTAGACAAACCTTCCTTCAATGTCTTTATCGTATATTTACATCTACAATCCTACTAGTACTTTACATTAACTAATTTGAAAAGTATAAATTAAAAATAGTGATAATAATAAATCATATGTTTTTACATATTAAATTAGACAAAAACTTACTTGTGGCCTTGGAGACATGCATGATGCAATGGTGTGTATCCATTGTCATCTATCACGTTAACACCCGCATGTTTTCTCACTAAACTGTAACAATGAAAAAATAAACATTAACAATCATAAAAAAAATATATTCGCAGTCGGTAGGATTCGAACCTACGCTCCCAGAGGGAATCTGATTTCTAGTCAGACGCCTTAACCGCTCGGCCACGACTGCTGATACACATATGGGCGAATATGTGATTATTGTTATCGGATTAGAAAGTTTTTTTTTTTTTTTTTTAACAACATACTTCAGTTAAATCTTTTTATTTTTACATTTCACATAAAATCTTGATCCACTTTCATTTAAATGCCCTATTCTAAATATCACGTACTAATTGGCGTGACTGTTTTAATTTGTCCTATTATTAAATGAACATATAGGTATGTCTTAGAGGTTTAAGGCTCCATGCTGTATTGCAGCTGAATTGGCCCAGCCGGGAAGTTTGTGAGTAGCCAGTGACCTACTGGAGGGCAGGAGGAAAGGGAGGCAACACATATGCATAGTGATTCTGCTGATATAAGTGTCCGAACGAACATTCGGTTTCGGTTTCGACCGAGTTTTAGCAAAAAAAAGCGGGTTTCTGTTTCGTTTCGGTGTCGGTGGCAGACCTGCTGAAACTATGACCGAAACCTAAAAGACTACAGACACCCATGAACATCCACATAATTACTATGCCGATGTGTTCCTCTCGTCACGCATTCACCAGCTTATTCCACAAGTCATTTTATTATTATATTTTTTAAGTAAAGCTTTTTTACACACGCTTGACTTGTGGAGTAAGCTTGCGAATGTGTGACGAGCGCGTTACAAACGTAGCGTTTAAACTTCCCTCAAAATTATTCCCGTCAGGAAATTCGAGTTTCGGCCGAGACTGAAATCGTTGCCGAAACTAGGTTTCGATTTCGGTCGGAAATCGAGTTTCGGTGGGACACTAGCTGATGTATATGTGCGTTAGTAGCCATTGAAAGGCGACTTTAGTCCTCTTATATCTATTGTATAAAAGAGAGATCAGAGCAAAACACAAAGTGTGAGCCAGCTTGCCTGCTCTCCTTACGAAAACTGTATATTTTCCGGTATTACGTATATTAATCGGCTCACAATGTTGCTTAATTTTTTGTTACTTTGTGTGCAGAACACGTGCAAGATCCGTTACCTTCGCGCAATGATGACTTAGGGTGAATGTTACCGGACATCTCACTACTGCACGAAACACGATGGTATAGCCATCAATTTACGATAATGAAGTGTGAGCGAAACTGTTCATGACATATGTTGCAGCAATAGCACAATTCAGCTTCAACAATATACCTTTAAGAACTTACTAACTTTGGGGGCGGTTCTATACAAGTCTATTTTTTTGTGTAGTCAGTGAAGAATCTAACAAGATCATCGGTCCAATACCTAATTTCCAAGATAGTGTAGTAGTAGCCCATATCAGTCTGTTAAGGCAGAAGGATCTAATAGTGGATGATGATGGTGACGATAATGACAATTATGATGAATGGATCTGGTTAATGGGATCAAACCTATCGCGACGGATTTCATCTAATAAATGGACACATTAACCGACACGTCAATCGTCCTTGACCTGCCAAAAACTATTGAGGTCATCAACTCGTACGAGACAATGAACTCTACCGAGCGAATAAAAATGAATCTACACACATTATCATAAGGTTTATATTCCCATTGTTATGCAAACAACAGTTATTCCCATCACATCTGTGTCAATATTGTGAACAATAATGGAGAATAGAATGGACTGCAGTTTTAGTAGCACTCATTTGAAAATGTGTGACTGTTCAGTAGGTAGGAATTTCCTGGTCCAACACCAGTCCACCACCTGTCAGTGGACAGAGTTCAATCACATATCATAAGTATATAATATCTCTTGATAATAACTGACGCACTTCCAAAACTAAACAGGTGCCAATCTTAACTTACATCAAAAGGTGTGGGCTAAACTAATCACTGATGATTGCATCGGAAAACTTGTGTCTTGTGATATAGAATTTCTCGTTTATGTACTAAATCGTATTTGAGATAATACAATCTGCACACCGCTGGAGTACCAAATCTCTCTGATCATATAATCGGAATGCGGGCCTAGTGCAAGTCTAGCTAGGGTTCCCATATCTCAAGATATCTCCTAAGATTTCAGGATTTTTTACACAACCATTTTTAATTACTATTAAGTAGGTACATTTAGGAATACCCCAAGGACCTCACAAAAATCTCAGGATTTTTTAGAGAAAATTGGACATACTTTCCGGACTTTTTTTTATTTTTAAGAAGCTATTAGGTATTATTATTCACAATTTCCGTTAATCACACAGCCAGTGGTCCATACTTTAACAACTCTTCAATCAACCGCATGGTAGTCATCCATGTAACAATACTCACAAACTACTTATCGAAAAATAATCGAAATGCACTTAATTAATTTCACCCTTCCCCATCATTACGACTTACACTACACTTATGAAGGAATCATAGTGATTAATTATCCATTTTCACAGATATTGTATATGTATTATGTACAACAAATGTGAAAATATATATTCCTATAAATAATAATATTATCCTATTAATCCCAGTAATGTTATACAAGCGAAAATTTTTGTGTATATTTGCTATTCTTTCTCGTAAAAACTGCTAAAATGTTGAAATTTGATAAGGATATAAATTACAATAAAAAGAAAGTACAAAACTATCCCAAATACTAAATGGTTCCATTAGATTTGGGGCCCTACCAACGTATCGATGAAACATCTCTCACTCGTAGGGTCGAAGTGATGGAAATGCATTTTGTGGTAATGAAAGAGGTCTCTGGTTGTAAGTACGGGTGGTACGAATGGTGGAGGGATCGCAGAGCTTCAGTTGCTCCCGCTTATTAAAAAGCGTATAAATAATCTGGTGGTAAGTCTGTAGTCCATGCAGGAAATAAGGTAAAGAAGAGGAGTCAAATAATCTCTGGCTTTATGTGTAAGTATATTGTATACGTGTTTATAACTCTTCATTCAAAACTCCTGAACCAATTTTAATGAGATATCTCACAAATATGTAACGTTAACCTAAAATAAAGTCTGTAATGTATTCTATATCGTTTTCTTTAAACTAAACAATATAACGGCCACAGCAAGTGACCGAGTCAACTCGTCCTACTAATGTTATAAATGTGAAAGTTTGTGTATGTGTTAGGTGTTCACATAGTCTGCCTCGTGGTTAGTGGTATAAGCATGTTCGACAACAGTAATGAGGTCCTGGGTTCGAGTCCCAGGTCGGACCAGAGTGTTATTGGAATTTTTCAATTTCTAACAACAGTCTGAAGTCGGGTAGGCAGTGTTACAACCCCGTGCCTCGGATAGCACGTTACGCCGTGGGTCCTGCGACCGAAGTCTCTCCGTTCATGTCAGATTGCAGTAACATTGGAATATGAGGATGAGGGAACATGGAGTGCACTTGTGCCTGCGTACGCGCTTGAGCACTGTAATATGTCCTGCGTAGTTGTCTAGTCTCTAAAGCACGTTAGCTAACTAACTAATTATTCGCGTAAAATCCACTGGATAGATTTGATACAAATATTGATTTTGACACATAACAATGATGCCGCATGAAATTATGGCGATAAAATTCCCTTGATATTCTACGCGAGTGAAACCGAGAGGCACAGCCACTATAAAATCATCGTGGTCAGCCCTTATCGGTCCACTACTGGACACAGGCCTCTTTCAATAAACGCCAAGACGGACGGTCTTCCGCTACTCGCATCCATCCCGGACCAGCTACTGCACGGAGATCGTCTTCCCACCTGGTGAACCGTCGACATTTCGTTTCCTAAACGCGGCCTCCACTCCTGAACCTTACTGGCCCATCTGCCATCTGATCTTCTGAATGTTTGCCACTTTAGCAAGCTTATTCTTCGCGTGATATCGGAAACTTTCGTTATCTGCGTTATGATTGCGTTACGAATTCTATCGGACAACGTTAATATCCATGTTGTGTTGGCAAGTTCATAGCCCCCTGAGCTACCGCAAATTGCGGACCAGTCTAGCCCTAAATTAAGAAGTTTCAGCGAGCTGGCTGTTCGGTGTCCGGCCTGCATCATAGTGACAGTGTTGCGCCGCGGTGGCGCATCAATCAGATCGGCGTCAGGCAGAATGGCGTCCGTCCAAAACCTAATTTCGCTAATCCGCCTGCCCAGCGTGGCAATTACGAGCATCTACCTTCTGGACATATAAGTAATCAAAGCTCACTATGACATTTAAAATTTGTATAAATATATGAGTCCTAAGGAAAACACGCCTCGATCAATTAACCGATGCGTCATCATTTATGGGTTTACATTGCGACTGGACTGCCTACTCACTAATTTGTAGTTACAGCGTGTCTGCAACACAGACGTGTTGCAGACGCATTTCAGTTTTGCCAATGTCTAGTCGTCGGTAGTCATCAAAAGGCGCCGACTCTTCGTTCCTTTCTACTTTCAATCAACTTTATCCTCAAGTTTTATACTATATGACGTTGACAATATTGAAAGACGTTTATTTAAGCACTGGATCAGCACACATCTGCTGACGATGACAATAATTATGTTTTTATACAAGTGGCTTTCAAATTTCTCCGTGGACAGCCGAGCCCCGAGCCCCGAGTCACATACACGGCGCGAAAGTCATGAAACCTGACCGAGGAATGTGGATAAGTCTCGATTACTTATTCGACGTTTCGTTCCAGTTATACAAAAACAAGTGAACGCGACAGTAATTTTAACTAGCAGCGGCAAAACCCATGAATACATTTGATACAATGTTTGTAAGTAGCCGTTGGTCCATTGGTGGGAGAGAAGACACATCTGTATAACAAATGAGTGGATGTCTATGCGCGTCGGTAGCTTTCAATAGGTTCTGATTACTCGTTACCCCTATAATGTAAAAAAAACTTTTAATTCAATATAGAATTAAAAATCACTAATTGAATATCAAAACAATATAATATAAAAGGGTATATGCCGACTAATTTTATAAATGTGAATGTAAGTCTGTTTGTTACAAGTAGACGTAGAAGTTCATCGATTATCATAAAAACTTGTAGGTAGGTAGAAGTATAAGTTTGGATGTAGGACACTGTAGTTAATAAATTAATAAATTTGTAGGTAAGTAGAGGTATAAGTATGGATGTAGGACACTATAGTTAATAAATTAATAAATTTGTAGGTAGGTAGAGGTATAAGTTTGGATGTAGGACACTATAGTTAATAAATTAATAAATTTGTAGGTGGGTAGAGGTATAAGATTGGATGGAGGACACTATAGTTAATAAATTAATAAATCAAAAAAAAACTGGGACGTATACTACAAATGAAACTACAACGGAATAAAAGAAGATCAAAAAAAATAATTAATAAAAAAAACTTCAACTACAGCTATTGCCCTTTCTACCCCTTCCTTTCTACACGGCCGCAACGCTTTTTCGCTACAGAAACTATAAAAAACGCACGCCTTTCAAGGCGAAGTCGCAGGCAAAAGCTTGTAAATAAATAAAAGTGCGTTACACTAGTAAATATTATAATACAAAACTAGGCAAACAAATCATCGAATTAGTTTATTTAATGTGGAACAATTTAGTGTTACAAACTTCATCGAAACGTGATTTATTTTCATTACAATTCTACACAGGCATATTTTTGATATTTTATCTATACAATGTGGCAACACTAAAAGTATAAGTACACTAGTTTGGTTGGTAACTAATGTTTGTAACATTAGCTACAAATCAAACCAGTGTAGTATGTCAATGGTATTTCCAAACGTCGTTAGATCCATGAGTCATCGTTCCGACGAATAACGACAATACACGAACTCGTCTGCTACGTGTTTATATTTGGTACCAACTAATGACCGTACATTCATTATGATCAATGTAGCGCTGCAGATGAATGAGGCAGACGCATGGGAGAATGAGAACTGCCCATGAGTGGTTTCTTCCATGCGATACAACTTGGGGAGAAGATACCAATTGAAGAGACATCTGCAAAAGAAGCACCCTAGCAGGATGTCTCTTTTATAGTATCCTTTCTCTTTTACACCCTAGGGTAAACGAGCAATCGAAGTCTTATGTCTAACAATTGTCTAATCAATGCCTATATGAGAATTCAAAGGCAGGTGCGCCAAAAATGTAATGGAAATTTCAATTACAAGTGTCCTCGGCGTGGCAAATGTGATAAAATTTCAATCAAACGGATGACAACACACGATTGTTTTCAGGTCAATTGAAAGCGTCGTTCAATCATGGACATTATCATTAGCTGAAAGTAACTGGATTTACATACCACGCGCTTCCAACAAGAAAGTTAACTTTCACAATAACTTTCGTTGGCCAAATCACGAACACAAAATATGAAAAGAATTAAAAAAAAATTGAAATAAGACGACTTAAAATGTATACTTATAAGATAAAAATCCCCAAAAGATATCTGTAATCGATTTTCTTCAAATCTTTTGACCGGATTTTCATACGGTTTTCACTCATGGATAGAGCCATTCCCGATGAAGGTTTTATTGAAAAGCATAAAAAGTAAACGTATTTTACTGACGGGCGAAACCTGAGCGGATCGCTTGTGACGCAATTTATTTAGGATAATTTGTATATATTTTTGATGTGTTGTGCACTCGGTTCTACCTGGCTACCGCATTAGGGGACTGGCATAAAGATCTGTTGAAATTATTATAATTTGTATTATTATCAATTGAACATGAAATAACATGTCATGGCTCACTGACTTGACTGAATGACTGACTGAACGCACAGTCGAAACTACTGTACGAATCCAGCTGAAACCTGGTGTGCAGACAGGTTTTATAACCTGTGCATCAATCAACAAAGTATATTTATAAATGTTATGCCTTATAAATTATAATACAAATTTGCTTCAGAGAGAAATATTTTTTATTTGGCCACAACACAAAAAAACAATCGTTTACGAACAATACATATAAGATAAAATAAACTTAAGGAAGCGGCAAATAGGTTAGCTTCAAGATAAGCCAGAGTAGTACTAGCAGGACGAGGTAGTGATGCAGTGCGTGGTACCCAACACTGTCAAACTACTAACTCACCTATCCTGGCAGAACACTTTAGTCCTCAACATTTTCTTTGTTTTCACGCAGTGCCTATACACCTGATACCTCGCTGCGCACACACCATCACACAGACGGAACCCATCGAAGCACTGCACTTTCCTGTCGCTCATGTTAAACTATGCTCAGATTTTGGACCATAGCTCAAGCGATGACTCACGGGACAGCTACCCAAACAGGTTTGACACCAGAGGTGTAGGGTCGGAAAGCGAACGTATTGAAATGCAAAACACAAGATAGCGACGTTGATTAGATACGAGAAGTGGTTCAAGGAAATAATCACACCGAATGATTACTATTGATTACGCAT
This sequence comes from Eumaeus atala, assembly GCA_017140195.1. Lineage (NCBI taxonomy): Eukaryota > Metazoa > Arthropoda > Insecta > Lepidoptera > Lycaenidae > Eumaeus > Eumaeus atala. Next base: position 228,385 of record JAFELO010000614.1, on the reverse strand, counting down.
ATGATACGGTTATTCTAATTGCATATAGATTTGTGCGCATGTATTTCTTGTCTGAATTGAGACGATAAATACCGACAAATAATAAACGGTCACGGTCACGACGAAGCCGGCTTTACCTATGAACAAGAAATAACCGAACCAAGTTTTAATTGGGTCCCATCATTTTTACATTTTCCGCCTATGTCCAAAAATTTGAGGGGAGAAGGGGGATACTTTTTACCACTCCATGAATATCTCGCAGTGTATTAGTATAATCAAACACCTTTCTGAGACCCCTCAAATTCAGATTACATCATTGTGATTGTAGTCGCAGTAACCACAAATGGTAAAAATTAATTACCAAGGACCCTTATCGGTCTACTGCTGGACATAGGCCTCTCCCAATGACGCCAACATGACCGATCTCATACTACTCACATGGACCTGCTACTGCACGGAGATCGTCATCACACCTGGTGAACGGTCCACCAACACTTCTTTTTCTAAACGCGGCATCCACTCCAGAACTTTACTGGCCCATCTGCCATCTGTTATTCTGAGCGTGTGACCAGCCCATTACCTGCCCTGAGGTAACGGAAACTTGCGGACCAGTCCTAAATTAAGCCATGTTTCGGCCCCTTACGCCTTCACGGGGAGAACCCATTAGTTGAATTTTCGTCTTCAAGCTCTGCGGAGTGTGACGAAGCATCCGGAATGCTGCTCAACCCAACTGAATCCTTCTATCGGTTTCCTTCTCGAAGTTATATCTACTTAATTGCAATAATTGCCCAAGGCAGACGTATTCGTCTACGACTTCGAGAATAGCACCATCGGCGTTGACCAGCCTAGGGAGAACGAGTTCATTGAACATGACCTTTGTCTTCCTAGTCCATCCTATGTCTTGTCCAAGTTTACCTTAAGGCCAATACGTCGGGAGGATACATTTAAGGCTGTGCTTCCTGCAAGCTCTCCAACGATTCGGTCAACAGAACGATATCTTCGGCGAAACGAGGATGTGAGAGGTACTCGCCGTTGATATTTGTGCAGCATTCTGGCCAGTTTTAAGTCTTAAAGACGTCCTCCAAAACATTATGCATTATGATGCAATTTCATTGGCCTTGTTTGATCTCCCGGAATCAGAACGGACATAAAAACAGCGTCATACAATGCTGTCAGTACTTCGACGTATCGCCAATTGACCTGACATCGCTGGAAAGCTTATAGAACAACCTAGGTTTCGACAGAATCAAAAGCTCTCTCACAGTCCACAGAGGCAAGGCACAGCGGCTGACTGTACTCATGTGCCTTTTGTACCACTTGAATCATAGTGAAAATGTGGCCCATGGTGCTATCCCTATCCTCTGCGAAACCCAGCCTTCTCCGGTGGCTGGAATTCGTCAAGCTTTGTGGTGAGACGATTCGTCAAGTCTCTTGAGAACAATTTGTAAATATGGACGAGAATTGAAATTGGTCTGTAATATTGAAAAGTGATTTGTCACCTTTCTTAAAGAACAAAATAACGTCACTTTCAACCCATGCCTAGGGTGGTACGCCCCACTGAAGGACAAAATTGAAAATCTTTTTTTAGCTCTCATAATAAAGGTTTGCGTAAGAGCCATACTAATCTCACTGAAACTGACGTCCGGTAGATCGCCTGACAAATGTGGTGCTAGGGTTGCACGCGGTTCGTTGTTTAGGATTCTTCCAAGCTTCTCCACAAAAACCTTCGACCCTCTATTCTGCTCAATCGTTTCGGTAACCCATTGCGTATTTGAGCTGCGAAGGTATCGGCGTATATTTGCAGATTCGCTTAAAAAAAAGAAGCTTAACATCGGCAGGCGTAACGCTTCGTGTGCTCTGCGATCCCTCACAAGTCCAAGCGTCTCACCTGTGAGTTTAGCCCGACTACTCGTATACTTACTCCTACAATATCCTTCACCCACGCCCCGCATGCAATGCATAAATGCCACTTATGGCCTCATCAATTTCCATTGTGGATTCCGACATATCTAGGGCATCGAACCAGTTTTTTAATTCCAGTTGGAATTTTGCCGCCTTCCCTGAAGAGGAATAGGTGACCCGATGGCAGATTCATGGTGTCCTCGCCTTGACTTCGGACTTCGTATAGCTCCAGGACGATCCAGGATTTTTCCAGTTCCACCTCCAGCTCAACCAAGTGGTTATCAAGTCTGAGCTTTCGTCCGTTATACGAAGCCTGGTCAAATCGGTGGTAGCGATCCGTGGCCCGGAGATTCTTATCACCCTTTGTTCCACCATTACTGTGGTCGCTACCGTGGCCAGGACCAGAGGAACTACCGGGAAGTAGGGACCGAATTCCATAGCTATCGTCCATTTGAGGTTAATGCTCATAATTGACACGCTGAGCAGGCGGATTGGCAATCGCAGATTAGGTTTCGGGCCGGTGCTACTGCTGCCTGTCGCCGATCCGATTGATGGTACCGCCATCACTTGGCGTGAGCGCCATCCGGTGCTCCCGTCTATTTCACTGTCTCTATGATACACACGGGACACCAAACAACCATCTCGATGAAAGCTTCTTCGTTGTTAAGAGGCTAATGCCCTTTGACGACTCTTACGTCACCCTGGGCTTGGTTTGAGGGTGAGGGTATTCTTAGGCCGCCACCACACGGCACTACAAGGACGTACTAGTTCATATACAATCATTTCATGTGAAATGAGCGCTCACGCAGTAAAACCTGAGAAGTTAAACTCGCGAATGTATTTTTATCAACTTTTATCAAGTTGGCGTGATCGTACGAAAAGTTGGTACGAATCCCTTGGTGTGTGTTCTACCCGTCACTGGTCCTTTTTTAGTCTTTATTGGACTTTACCAAATAGGTATATATGATTATATGCTACGTATAAGCGAGGCGCTGTGGCCTCAATAGTAAACATAATATTATACAGTGGTCAGTGATAAGTTTTAAACAATCGTAACAGAAAGCGCACCGGTACGCGATAAACTACCACATATCTGATATGCCTGTAGACACACATTCTATTTATACGTGACACATTTTTTTCCCATCGGTACCGTTCGAATTCAGAGGTATTGAGGATATGGTCGGAATTGTGGATGTGGTATGTCGGAATTCAATCACACGTTGGGGAGGATGATTCCTGGAATAAGAAACACAACTCACGCTCGCACGCATGCCCACTCGAATAAAATATAATGAATATGATAAGGAATATTGTTATGTGACAGATCGCAGAAGGAGGCCACCAACTAGCTAAACTGTCACTCCCGAGCATTAAGGAGATCACGCTCGAGAGCGAGAGGTCCGTCCTTCCTAGCGCCGTTGCCAAGTCATGGCACTGCGCGGCCGATATAGGAAAAACTCCTAAGGTGTGCTGGGCGTGTTCTCAGCACTGGGTCATATGAAACCCGCATGCAAACATGCAAACCGCACGAGTCGCGACAACATGCTATACATATATGACAGAATATTTTTATAAGACGAGCGGGCTAAAGTGCGGGTGGAGGATCGCTCCCCTCTTATAAGAGGGGACAAAAGAGCAGTAACAGGAGGCGCTTTTGTTCACGGGTCAAGGTGCGAGGATGGGAACCTCACCCCACTGCACTGTTCCAAAGTTGGTGGGGTTGTCCTGTAGGGCAACCCCATCAGTGGAGGTGGAGTCGGACCCTTAGGGGGCTGAGTAGCCGTCGAGACGCCCTGATAATTTGTTGTTCCAGGGCACAACACCATAGGTGGCACTGATGGCACTCGCGTTGGTTTTCGTGGGTATTCGGCACTATGATGTATTGCGAGTCCCACACACCTGGGCCCCACCTAGGACCAGTATTGGCGTGCAAATGCTTTTCCCCGCATAACCAAAGAAAAAAAGGCGAGTCAAGCGGACACAACAGCGGAGTTTCCTTTGTCTCATCATAAACTGGCGTGATGTGTCGTATTTCACGGTAGCAATATCTGATAAAGGAGAGCAGCTGCCTGTGGGTAGGTCGATAGACCGACTAGCGGATTAAATCCATACCTGATTTGAATATTTGTTACTTATTTTCTATTATAGCAAAGGGTAGAAAAAGTGCCTCGAGTCACTTGATGAATACCGACGTCTAAGAACATCCACATATGCAACATATGTTTACCTACTTTACCATAGGGTAATACCAATACATTCCATTGAACCCTTGGTGGGATAGCCCACCAAGGGTTCAATGGAATGTATTGGTATTGCTAACCAAACTATAACTGCTTCTGTCTGTTTGTCATTACCATAAACTTTAAATATGGCCTATACAGAGTAAACCACACACTGCCGTAACTGCATAGAACCGAACCGCATAGCGACATATAGCTGTAACTATTTACGCGTTTATCAGTCGTTGTATGAGTCACGCTTGGAAATTACATACTTCGGTTCCGACTGCTTAAATTTAAACTTTTCTCTGATTATCATTTTGAATATTGCATTTTTAAAATGTGTTTTTTTTTTTAAATATTTACTGCATAAGACAGGAGAAGAATGAGCAGTCGAGGCAGCAGAGTGACTATCGACTTATTTAGCATTATTTTCACTCGTGCAAACTTGCTCTTCCATAGTAGGCATGGTCTATTATATATGCCATAGTATAGTTTGAGACAAAAATACTGGGTTAAAAACACAGAGGACACCGGAATGGCTCTTTGGTTAATGCATAATCAATAATCACACTGACAGCGAAACAGTAATCAATTCTCAGTCGTAAATATAAAATAAAAGTTTTAGCCTCAAGGTATTTTTCTCAGATTAACTTGTAAATTAACGAGGAAGAAATATAATTAGTAAAACAACAAAGACAAATATAACTGGAACATGTTTTTAAAGTAATATCTATTAGAGAAGACGTGATAATAGTGTATTTTTACTGGTGAATACCCATAAAGAACTGATAGGAACACAAAGAACTTGATAAGAAACGTTTGTTAGTTTGGCTATTTCTTTATTTTTCCGTGCAATGGAGGAGCGATATGGATAACTCAAACAAAACGAAACCAGCAAACATTTTTACAGTTTTCTTTACATTAGTTTTGACACCAGTATTATTTACATCGTAATGATTATTAACTGGAGACTTCACTTTTTTCTCTTATCTCTTTTATTTTTTTTTGGCTTATCTTTTTACCTTTGTGCTCACAGAAGCCAGTCAGAATAATCCTCCGGAACTGGGTTAGAATGCCGACTACAACCCATTACAGAACATTTTGAGCAAAAATAATATAAATATCATCAATCCAATCCCTTACTTGTTTTTTCATATCATCATTAGAAAAAAATATCATACATATCACAGTCATCTAAACTGTGCCCCTTGCATCGTCACGGTAAAGTAATCTAATTATGGTACCGTGCCCTTGTTTTTTCTTAGTCTCAAATGAGGAAATAGATGAATTAAACTTGAACAACTTGCATTAATTCCGCGCTAGACATTATATATTATACCAACACGTATAACATTTGACATTATACAAACGTACGGCCTTGACGTGATTTAAACTCGACAATCGCGATCCCCGTGTATACATACTTAAAAAACCAGACAACAGTACATATGCCACTATGTGAGATTAAGATAACAGTAGACGCTATGATGTTTCGTGAATAGAATCGTAACGAGGGAAATGTAGCTGGCCTGTCCTTCGTCCTAGGAGGTAAACAAAAAGTCGTTAGTCTTCTCATAACAGACTCAATATCTATTTGTCCCAGGCCTCATCCGGGTAAACTAATAATTTTCTATATGTATGTAT
>JAFELO010000614.1:184533-222586 GCA_017140195.1 Eumaeus atala | reverse complement strand
TTCTTCAGCATAGTTTTAAGAAAAAAAATCTTCAAATGTTTTAAAGGCCAATTAAAAAGATTTTTGATTAACTGTGACATGTGATTACCAAACTTAACCTAATATAACCCACTAATATACCGAATGAGGCAAGAATAATAATAATAATATGTGTGAACTTATCACACCACGTTGGCCTAGTCCTGCGTTAAGTACCTATAAACAAACAAGCATTAGACAACGGAAATATATTCAATACTTTTATAAATTTAAGTAAATTTATATATCTAAGATTCTTAATATAGAAATACATATATAAACATCCATGACCTAGGCGGAATTTGAACCCGCGACCCCTTGCGTAACACGCAGACTACTGAGTCAGCCAAGGGTCACCAATGATGAATTTGGTGACCATTCCAGCCTTTTTGGTGTACGTATTATATGTTTTTATTTGTATGTAGAAATAATAAAATGTCATATAAATATTAATAATATTTTTATTTACAAATAATATAAAAGAGGCATTTTTATCGCGAGGTAAGCACTTACGCCACATCGGCACCCTGGCTAGCTCTATTACGACAACAAAATAGTTCTATATTACCTGCTCTATTGAAAATGTAAGCTTCTATACATTAGTATAATGACAATAGTCGACCAGCGATGGGATTCTGAACTCTCTAGTAGGAGAATCCTATCCCACTAAAAGCTCACGGAAACTTCAGTTGCCTTGGGAGAATGAGATGACTCCGGAGCTATTAGCAACAACACCCCGGCGACATGCTGTATACTCATTTATAGGTCCCAGACTAACCCAAAATCACAGCGGAGTCGTACGGCTCGTTTGTCCAACGCCAGCCATCAACGGTGGGACCACAATGAGCGCTCAACCCACCCCTGGTCCGGCTTAAAGACCATTTTAGGAGACGGTCATAACGTCGCCCACGTATTCCCGTCCGTGCGTTATCTAACAGCGAGATCGGATCCCACAATGGGTCGGCGCCTCACTCTGTGTGTGTCGAGGCGTTTAGTGCTTTCCTAGCGTAAAAAAAAGATGGTCCGAGGAACCTTGGTATTAAAAGTATACGTACAATTAATTGGAAAACAAAGGCAAGGATTAGATGGAAAGTTCATTACGCAGAGAAGCGTTGTTTAGTAAACACTGATAAACAGCGAATGCTTGTGTGATTCATACTTGTATAGGTCATGTTTCTGATTTGCATCAAGGTTATGATTTTCCTTTGCTCCTAAAAAAAACTTGAGGGATAAAAGTAAATCCTTTGATGACGTCAATTATATTCTATTACATTGTACAATGAATACTTCCTATGACATTATATAATTTCAAATGGAAACAGCCAAGCCGAGGAAACCCCTTTCCAACGCAAATTTATCTACATTCTTGTTCATAATTGTTAAAAATAATTACTTTGTATAAGTAATTGTTCAATTATTAAAAAATGCCGGCACTCCTTTTTTCCTCATATTGTATGTTTCTATATCTGTTGACAAAATGTATAGAAGCTTACATTTTCTATGGAACATGTAACATATAAGTATTTTGTTTTTATAATAGATATACTTCGGTCCGGACAAGGAAGGCCACATCGACGCTGGGAGGATGACAATAAAAAAATCGCGGGATCAAACTGAAATATTATAGCTAGAGATCGCGAAAAATGGCAAGTTTTGGAAGAGGTATTCACCTGAGAGGGGTTCCTGAAAAAAGCATCTAATTACTTGCTTTGTTATAGTTTAAACTCTGATTATATGTTTTTTCTATATTATTTTCTACATCATAATAAAACCGAAGCGAAGAGTACTCTAAAAATTAGATGGTTGCAATGTGTAAAACTAATATTAGGAAATATAAGGCTTTTTTATTTTTATTTATTTACACGTATACTTCGGTCCTTAACATATTTCTTATATTCTATTTAAATAAACACAAACAATTGTTTATATTATTTAAGTAATTGCAGAGGTTTCCGACTGTTTGTTAACAAACGGCGCCTTAAATAAAGGATGGTGATGTAGTCCTAAATCCTTTAATAGAATCAGGCCAAGGTAAGTATAGCGGCGAGGCCAACAACTGCATCCGTTTAGGAAATTAATCATGTTTACAAGAAGGGATCACCACGCTGTCAACACTAACTATACTATCAGACTTTATCTACAGTCCACAGCTAAACAAAATGCACCTTTTATTGAACTCTAAGATTGCCATTTCCTGTCTATTGTGAACAGAACTAGCTCCTACAATCATTATCGACTACTAATTCCCTCTTTAATTTTGTTAATTTAACTATTCCTGAGGTAGATTTAATACACAAGGTTTATCTTAGATATTTAACATAAAACCCACTAGGTAAGATTGGCAAATGTGTACGCGGGTCCCAAATGCTCTGCTCACTTTATATGCTACTCAAGTACTCACGGCTAAATGCGCGCGTTGAGCTAAGATTGTATCGTAGTGTGTAGCAACAAAAAATAGCCTAAAGAAACCATACGTAATAGTAGAGTCTTGTCGAATTTTACATTACAAACTGACGAAAACTATTTTATACTTGGTGAGGATGGAGAGTAAATTTCGAAATCCACTAAAGTTTTATCAAAGGTGTGATGATGCTGCCTCTTTCAAAGGACATCCGAATGTTAAGGAAAACGGCACAAAATGCAACTGTAGACTGCACAAGGTGTCCGACGGGAAAACACGTTTCACGGAAACGGATTTTCATACACCGGCAATATTATCGTTTTTTTAGATATGCTTGCCCATGTTGGACTTTAACATTAAAATAAAGTACCGGGCAAAATTCTTGTTATTTTAGAAGTAGCGGACGCTAAGAATTCTGTTTGACCTTGGCATTTATTGTGATAGACGCGGCCGGTGCGTCTACGGCGGCGAGTAAGGACCCCTACAGACAGGTTCTACCGGACGAATACGACCTCATCACGGGAACTGTGAAACACTTATAGCATTCGCCTCAACCCAGAATCACGTAGTGTCAGACAACAGCGTACACGATCGACTACGAATGGCCCGAACGACACTCTTTGCCTAGGGACTAGTCCCAATAAGATTTGCAATTGAGTGTTACTTAAATTATTGGATAGCTATTTAACAATATAATATTTAGTTGTAAAATCAGTTTTTAGTGTGATGTGTGACTTTAGCATCGTAATTTCCAGGCGAAACATGTGGTTTTGATTATCACCAACGCTCACAGATATTAGATATCCTCATAATTGTTAGGAAGATGTGTTTCCCCCTTCTTTCCTCCCCACCATTGCACCGACTGCTGCTAAACCGCATGTAACGACAGCCTAGTTGTCACTTTACGGCAGTATCATTTGTGTGAGAGCAGCATGGCATTACCTTATTATTAGTAATTGTAGATATATCCTCCCAGCGGGGCTATGTATTATTAGTTTCTTTCAAAGTGTCCTGTTTTATCAGTAAATGCAGGTTTTCACATCAAATTTTTATTTCCAATGACAAATTTACAAATTTGGCGTCAATACCATTATTTATTTCTTAATAAAATAGAACACGGTGAAGAAATACACTAGAAGTATAGTCACATAAAGTTAGACTGGACGGTGAACTCAAAAACATGTACATTTATTAGCATATTCCACGAACTGTGCGACACGTAATAAATACTAAACGTGTGTGCGTTTAGTATTTGTTACGTGCATACATGTGCAAGCATAATGTATGCATAAATCCTTCCTTCCCACGCGCATTTCCGTCCTGACGGTCCAGTGTAAGGTCCAGTCAATAATATAACCCGGATGTAACTCCTGGACATCATCATAATGTCTGTATCTTGATTCGAGAAGCTTAACGATAAGCAAGACACTCGTAAGTAAGAGGTACTGCATGAATGGCTGGTGTACAATGATATACTGTCGCGTTTCGTACTATTGACTATTAGGATAGGCGAATGCACCAGATGGTTCGGATTGCTTACCCTATCTCGGTATGTTAGAACAAGTTGCTCACGCGAAAACCAAAACATTTTCTTCAAATTCATATATCTCTACTACCTCTGTCTGAATTGTGAGTAAATTCGGTACCACGTTAGAGGTGCGCAGCCAAGTATGGCGTACGCCTACGTAGTGTAATAAGCGAACTGTGATTTGATAACCTCTTAATATTATGTTAAGCCATATGTGTCCCATTGTTGGGGAAAAGGCGAACTCCCAATTTCTCCACTTTTCTTTATCCAGAGACAAGCCTTTGGAAATATCAAAAAAATATTTTAAGCCTTATTCAGGTATTCAATATTTTAAAGCTAACTTCACTTCACACAGCAATGGGTACCGATGAGTGCGGAATGAACCGCACTCATCGGTACCCATAGCTGGTGAATCGCTCCTGCAGACTGGCGATACGCCGTAACCAAGAATGCTACCGGGCCTGGGCTTTTGCAACAGCGTGCCGGGATGAAAAAACCAGTTCATTTAAAAAGGAGTATAATCAAGCTTCCAGGTCATACAAAAGAGTTATTGCTGGGGCAAAGTCCGATTTCAACGGCAGAAGTGGCGGGAGCCTAGTTCGCCTTCCTTCGGGAACTCGTACATTCTGGTCCCTAGCCAAGGCTGTCCCAGTAATTTTGCTGAGCCATCCTTACCATCTGTGCACCGGAACGATGACTCGTTGGTCCATGTCGCAGAGGAGAAAGCCGATCTCCAGGACCTCTCTATTTGCGGCCAACCCTACTTTGGATGACCGTGGAACTTCACCGCTTACTATTGAGTGGTGTGAACACTCAACCGGAGCCGGATATTTAGTTTCGGCAGAGTTATATGCGCAAAACGCTACTCTCCTTGGACATCCACAAGTCGAGTGGGCACCATGGCATCACGTCGATTGTGCTGCGGTTATGTGCTCCGGAGTTGACACCAGTGTTGACGCCTCTTTTCCGATACTCCTATCCCCCTGTTGGCGTCGTCCCAAGCTCTTGTAAGACGGCCTTGGTGCACCCGATCCCTAAAAAAGGTGACCGCTCGGATCCATCGAACTACCGACCTATTGCGATAGACCTTATTCTCCAAAATTATGGAAACCATAATTAACTGCCAGCTCCTGCGTTATTTAGAGAAACACCAAATAATTTGCGACCGACAATACGGTTTCCGTCAGGGCCGCTCGGCTGGCGACCTACTTAACGCACCGGTGGGCGGAGGCACTGGCCGTTAGTCTGGATATAGCAAAGGCTTTTGATCGGGTCTGGCATAAAGCGCTCCTTTCGAAGCTTTCATCTTACAGACTGCCTGGGAAACTATGGTTCACTAACTTTTTGACAGATCAAGGTCGTTGTCAACGGTGCATGCTCGGACCTCAAATCTGTGAATGCTGGTGTTCTACTAGGGTGTGTTCTGTCTCCCACGCTGTTTCTTCTGCACTGTTATGCAAATGACAGTACTGGTGATGCAGTATACACTGGCCGCAACAATATTTCCCGGGAAATTATCGAAACCAAATTGTGTCTGAAGTCGAGCCTTAATAGACGAAAGTCTCGGAATGGGGCCGACAAAATTTAGTCCAATTTTACCCCAAAAAAACAAAACCCTTCTCCATATCTCCTCGCTTAGCTTACCCCTCTAATGGCCTCAGCTAGCGTCGGGATTCTTGGAGTCGACACATTGAGCAACGGTCATTTGGAGGCGAAGGCTAAATTAGCCTCCAAGTAGCTGAGTGTGCTCAGTAGGACGAAGCGGTACTTCACGTCACATCATCGGCTGCAATTTTACAAGGAGCAGGTCCGACCGCATATGGAGTAAAGCTCTCACTTTTCGGCTGGTGCTCCCAACTAACAACTCACCCCATTTGACCGTATTCAACGTAGAGCGACTCGAATCGTTAACGCCTAGGTTGTTTCCGTGCAGCTTGATTCTTTGGCATTACGAAATGATGCTGGCTCGCTCTGCATCCTCTACCGCATCTACAACGAGGAGTGTCCGAGGATTGTTCGGATTAATACCATCAGCGGAATTCGACTCTCAGACATCACGGCGGAACTCTAAGTTCCACCGTCATCACCTTGATGTTCGAAAGTCTACAACTGTGCGTTTCATGCGCAATGTCCTACCACGCACAACTTCAATGTGGAACCAGCTGCCACCGTCAGTATTTCCGAACCTATAAGATTTCTTCAAGAAAAGAGCTTACTCCCGTCTTAAAAGACGGCAATGCGCCTGCGTAGCCTCGGGCCATGCGGATGTCTATGGGCCGCGATAGTTACCTACTACCCGCTCGTTTGCCCTTTATCCTATTAAAAAAGTATCTAGCGGTACCCGATTAGGCAACATTTCGTAGATGACCTGTATATAGTATAAAATGAAGGTAAACAAACATTATAGTACAATGACCCCAAATCGTGTCCTCGATTGTGAGTATAATCGGACAAGTAAACAATACTCCTTTTTAGCACATTTGAGCTCAACTTGCAAATGTAGTGTATGTAGTTACTTCTTCCTGGTCTATAGGTTTCAGTATATCAATAGTCAACTGATTACAGTTATTAAAGTTGACTACTATTTGATTTAATTGAGGTGACATATATTACCCAACTTCGAGAAGGAAGCCTACAGAAAAAATTCATATGAGTTGGGTAGCATTCCGGAAGCTTCGTCACATTCTCACGTACCCTATACCCCAGAGTTTGAAGACGAAGTCCTCAACCAATGCGTTCTCCCCGTGATGCCCTACGGGGCCGAAACATGACCTCGTAATTTAGGACTGGTCCACAAGTTTGCGGTAGCTCAGGGGGCTGTTGGGCGTACTATGTTGAGTGTTTCTTTGTCTGATAGATTTCGTAACGAAGTCATAAGGTAGAGAACTAAAGTATCCGATGTCACGCGAATAATAAGCTTACTGAAATGGCAATGGGCTGGTCACACACTCAGAAAATCAGATGGCAGATGGGCCACTAAGGTTGGTCGACCGTTCATTAGGGGAGGATGATCCCCGTGCAATAACTGGACCGGTATGAATGCAAGTAGCAGGAGATCGGTCGTCTTGGCGTTCATTAAAAGAGGCCTATGTCCAGCAGTGGACCGATAATGTCTGGTAATGATTAAGATTACATTACGAATGTTACAGTTTAATAGACGTTTAACTTTTTCATCGGCGTACGCATTACGATACAACTGCGTCAGTCGGTGCTCAAATGCATAATATGTCCTTCAATGATTATTACGCCTTCTATAGTCTGCAATTGGATTATATTGCGCTTACGTGCACAAGTGCGTGTCCACACGTAGGTCCCAATAACATCCGCCCCCCAATACGATCCGCGATTTGCCTAGTTCGAATAATACCGCAGTATCGATTAGTTATTTCGGGCCTAACGCATGCGAGTCTTATCACCCGTCAGAAGGAGTTGGAGAAGGACTCGCATTTTGATTACGAAAAAGTGAAAAGAAACGAAAATATAACACTCGTTTTCACCTTTTGTGAAATCACGAGTTCATCATGCAAACAAAAATGTCCTGTCCTCAATTTTTAACATTTATTAGTGAAACTTATTTATGCACGCTTGACTTGGACAGTAAGTGATTGCGTGATAAGAGCGTTACGAAAACGAGGCTCAAGGAGGTAGATAGATAAAAATTTCATCAACAAAGAGCGATCATCCGCCCGATCTTTAGCCCCTTCTTCTAATAAGAGGGGTGCAAAGAGCATCCCCCTTGGTTCAATTGGCTTCTGTCACACCTAAGATAACGTAGTATAGTGCAAGATAACGTGATAACGATGTTCATTGTGGTGTCTGTTGGCGGGAGTGCATTCATAGGTAATCAATTTTCCTTAATTTTCCAATTACTACGCTTTGTTATAAGTATAGACAAACGTCCAGCAGGACCCTATTAACGATGACCCGGGTCCATAGACATCCGCATTATTGTAGTCACGCAGATGTGGTGCCCTCCATTCCTCCTCCTCTCCAATGGGTCACCGACTACTCACAAAGCGCACTAAATTCAACATAGATGTCACTTTACGGCGGTGTCATGAGAGCGAGAATACGGCTGCAATAAGCGTGGCACTACCTCTTACTTATCCTCTAGATGATAGTGCATGGTTGTACAATAGGCGTTAGCTGTAAATTGCGACTGGCAAAATGCCCACTCTGCAATAGTTTGAGTTTGAACATTTTGATAATGTGGCCTAGTAAGAATTACAGTACATTTAATTAACATATAAACAAATATATATATATATATATTAGGTTTTCGGAAATGGATAGCGCTTTTAATAACATTTTCAGTGGGCATTTGTTAGCGGATTCGCTGTGTAATATAGTTTTTGACAGAATCTATTGGGCCCAATCGAAGTGACACAAATGAACAACTCGAGAGTTGTAACCCAAAACATTTTATCTCATCACAATTTACGATAGAGTAAAAATCTAGTCGTAGTCCCGAGGATTCCGCAACTACGAGGAGTATAAGAATGGTCCAGATCCACCCTCACGCGTCAGGACGCTGTTGAACTTGATCTAAACTCTTTTTTAAGAGGTACCACTCGCTCACATGATATATGTGTCGCGTTTCCTGCAGTTTGCGAATAGCTCGTGGCCCATTGTAGGGGAGGAGGTAAGAACGCATCGGCATGGTAATTATGCGGATGTTCATGGACGTCGGTAGTAATAAAAAGACCCACTCCACTTTCTCGTCTGTCCCCCCTGTACTATAAAAAGCAAACACTCACCTATATCGCCGTCGTAACCTCCCAAGCATCACATTAACGTCACTAATCGGAATTTTGAACTTCATATCCCACTTGCACTAAACCACTATTACATGACTAGTAGAGACAAGGCGCCGTTTCGTACACTTATCACTTAACAGCAACGAACTTCAAGATCAAATATTGGTTTTAAATATTGACAAGAGAACGTTTCGGCCCAACCGCCACAAGTGACTAACAGAGCGAATGCTGATGAATCATAGGCAACAGGTTGGTACTTTTTGTTGCGGTATTCTCGACTAACTGTTGTTTTGGTTTTTGGTCCAATTTAAACCTCGGGCTCGTTGTTAGTTTCCTTTTATTGTTTTAACCGACTTTTGTTCGGTGTCGCCAATATTCTTCCTTTTTGTCTTTAATTGCGACCGAGTTACACTACGCTCTCTTGTGTTCCTTGGAACACTGCCCATAATAAATAAGAAACATATTATCTTATATATAAAATTATCACGTCAGTATGTTAGTTACCTCACTACTCCGAAACGGCTTTACTGATTTTTAGCAAATTTTATATGCTTATTCAGAAGGTCTGAGAATCGGCTACTACCTATTTTTCACTACGATACCGTAGTTACGCGGGTAAAACTGCGGGGCGCAAATAGTATATATACTACCGATCGGTCCGATTAAGGGAATAAACGAAGTCAGATCGCTGATTTTATAAATTAAATGTAGCCTATGAGTTACTACTTACAAACATACATATAAACTATTGCATTTATTTAATTAAACTTTGAAAAATCAGTTGGTGGTTCATCCATCAGTAAGTACCAACAACTACAACAGAATGAAACATTGTGAAACATCTCGCACAGAACTTGTTTATTTGCAATCACAATACAAACAAATAGTGAATGTTGTTGGTAATATTGGAATGTCGTCAACCATATCCGAACTCACGCGCCGGCCGCAAACATTCAATAATAAACACTAAACATTAGATAACAAAATTGCTACCAAGTCTTAAACACATCTCCACACAAAGGATAATAGGCACAAATCATATTTCCGACCTGGTCAAATATCGGTTTGTTCTATTCCTTGAAATAGCACCAGGATATGGTTAAGACCACGCCCACTATTATAACGAACTAAATCTGTGAAAATTATAAGCGTTTTTTGCCATGGATAATAATTCCACTGAAGCTCGCCCATCCTTCGACCGATTGCGGCAGACTGAGGTATACCCTCCTGAGGATCCCCAGCATGGTTCCAGTCTTGTCGTGGCGGTGGCGCTCAGTAGCCTGTGGTGCCTATGCCATAGCTATTTAACAAATTGAGCTTCCTTCCGTTCAACGAAACTGTACTAACGGTTCCTTCATAAGCTGATATTCAGTTCTAGTATACAGTGACATACAAAGTGCATCCGCTATAAAAGTTTGCGGCGAAGTGGTGGCAATTAGCAAGGAAAATTACTGTACTTTGATGTACATATGAACGTACAGTCCTTCAATGAGCTCCTAGCTAGCCTCATTGTATACACGGCCAGGTATTTCTGCTGCTCAATCCAACATAGGAGCGGCAACTGACAATTGTAAGTATTCATACCATCCCCTTGAGGAGAAGGAACTTTGTCGTGGAACTCGGTTGCTGCCAACGATAACAAGTAGGAAACATCCACACTTAGGATATCTGGAAAATGTATTGTTTTTCTGTATGAAATGGACATTTAGCTTTGGACGATCTCGGTGTAAAACAGTGATTGTCAGTTACGTACATTTGAAAAATGTAACTAAAATTAAAAATCTGAAAGTGAGTTTGTTTATTAGTTTGTTTGCTACGTTTTCACGTCTAAACCGTTTAACATGTTTTCCAAAACTGTTGGCACCTATATAGCTAGACGTAACAACCCCAGAGATCCCACAAGCTTTATAAAGCTAGTAGTACAACGTTCGTTTAACTTAAAAGTCTTCGTGAGAATTCGTTGCTAATTAGTTGCCTTAGATATAATTTTGTTGCTCCAGATGTTTTCGAAAAATCGTCAACCACGCTAATTTTATATCAAGGTACACAAAATATTTTTTTTTTTGTTAGTTGAACGACCGTCTAGGATATATTATAACGATTCAATTTAGCAAAACAACAATTTTCGCTATTTACAAACCTCGGATACTCCTATACAAAATACCCACTGTGTGCCGCAAGTCTCACACACCGGCCGACCTAGACCAAGGCTTCCCCGCGTTACATTAAATGTGTTTTTATAACGTGAAGAAACTTAAACTAAGGAAACCTTAACGCACTTGCCCTGATTTATCTAAGTCAGAATTTTCAAACCTTTTTTTTTTTTTGACGCGGGGAAACGCATTGACTCGCCTTCACTGGCCCTGGGTGGGGTCCAGTGGTGTGTGGGACTCGCGGCACATGATAGTGCCGAATACCCACAAAAACCACCGCGAGTGCCATCAGTGCCGCCCTTGGTGCGATGCCCCGGAACAACAAATCATCAGGGCACCTCGACGGCCAGTCAGCCCCCCAAGGGACCAACTCCACCTCCACAGATAGGGTTGCCCCGCACTACAGAACAACCCCACCGACCTTGGGACCGTGCAATAGGTGAGGTTCCCATCCTCGCCCCTTGCCCCGTGCGCAAAAGCGCCTCCTGTTGCTCTTAGGTCCCCTCTTCTTAGAAGAGGGGTACCGAGAGCGATCTTTCAGCCCCCTCTTCTTTTAAGATGGGTGCAAAGATACCACCACGGTTCAATTGCCTTCACCTGGGTTCACCCCAGGCTACTAAGCCCCACCGCCACGACAAAGCTTGAACCATGGTGGGGAAACCTTTCAGACCTACTCGTAACAGTCGCAGCTAAATTATAGAAATCAGCAATTTGCTAATAAAGTACTAGATCGTCTAGTGATCATAACTAACAATTTGATAAGCCGTTAGCAATGTAATATCTATTTTAGTACATTACACTAACGAAGCCCAATGTTGGAAGTAGACAGCCGAGCTTGGCAATAAAAGATTTGGGCCGAACATGGAAACGCTGACATATTTTCGAAGACGCTGCTAAAAGATGAGCTCTCGACACTTTTATCAGAAGTAGAGCATTAGAAACGCAGTCGTCCTCTTCATCATCACCATTGATGCCCCTGCCTACATAATATTGATACTTATAAAAAAACGGAAATTCTAAATAAATCCCCTTTTGTTAAATACTATAATATTTTTGCATTAGAACTTAGGCATCTTTTGCTAGGATTTTATAAAATTCATAATTCGATTACTAAAACACTACTAAATAATAACTACTTCTTATGACTTCTATGATATACTAGTAGTTGAGATACAGATATCATTTATTAAATTTAGGCAATTCAAACTAAATTAAATGACATGTTATTGACAACTTTTTGGATTGATGCAAAATCAAGGATTAATTCCAGGAGTAATTGATTTTTAGACTAGGATCGCAGCCGCAGAATTTATGTCGAAATGATATTATAACCTTTAAGTGAACTTGAAACCTGTTTCCATACCTTGCCCCGGAGAGGTTTGTGCTTGCATATGTCGTGTAAAATATTTATATGTATAGAACAGTACTAGTACCCTTTGTGAAGATATTCCAGACACAACCTTGACACCGATATTCCATAACTGGTAGAACCACATTCCTTAACCTTATATATATGAACCAGATATTTTATAAAATCCACTGCTACAATAATAAAATAACCTCAGCAAAATATTCAAAGCACAAACAAGGAATGTGTGCACAGGTAGGATGTCTGGTACCTTTCTGGTTCTGGCGTCAGTCAGGTAGACACACATTAGGCGTTATCTCCTCTTCTTTATTTTTTCTCCACCGCCTACTAGCAATGGTAACCGCTTACAATATAACTTGCATAATTAGTACGTTACCTTTGGCTGCGTAGTACATAGTAGTAGAATTGACTTATTAAGTAATTAGCAACATAAAGAGCATAAAATCACTGTACTACAAGTCACCTCATATTTCCAGGAAAATTATCATTGTGTTACTATTTATACATTAAAAGCAGATTAAGGTAAAATCCGCAGCATTGGATGATAGTTTCGGGTGATAGTGGATTCACATTGCAGATAAACTACAGGATGGTTACTAGTTACTACCTATGAGTGCCAAGTATTGAAAGAAAGAAGAAAAAAGATGTGGTTTATATATAATATTGTTCGAGTAATAGGTCAGCACAATGGCAATATTCTACGATATCGCCACCTGAATCACATGCTGCAGTTGTATCTTTGTGGATAAACTTAAAATACAGGGAAGTATGGCGAAAACTTTGCACAGTCTTCGGCTGATTTACATTACACTCGCTGTAGTATGAATGTGTTAATTTATTTAGTAAAAGCGCAGTAATTGTTCTTATTAACGACTAAGGTCCCTTTAGAAGAGTCTTGTTAAAATTATGTCTATCCCGATCTCTCTGAATCTAATTGAAGACTATTGAGTTTGTTCAAATCATATTAGATTATAATTTTCCCCGCCCGTTAAATTTTATTAAATTATAAAGATTTCGATTGTATTACCAACTCCAGCCTTCGAGACAATAGATTTCATAATGCCTATTTGATATATTGTTACTATTAAGTTAAACACACCGTAATTTCCTGTCCCTAATAGCATAATAAAGATAAATTAATTTATTTTGTCGTTTTCAAACGAAATTTAAACTTAGGTCAAGTACAGGCGCGCACACAGATGCACACATGGCAAGTTCAACGCACCTCGTAGCATCGCCCGTTTGGCCGAGCGCCAACCACTTCACTTTGATGGCTTAAGGTATACTTCCTTAAATAGATAACGATTAGCTTACTGCCCGTTGAACTGCTTCACGCGTTTAATTTATCGCTGCCTTTGTTATTGTGGCGGATGAGAATGCAAAGCTCGATCAGCACGAAGTACAAGTTGTGCACATTCAGGTTGTGCAAATGCAGCCAACTAAGTAGATACACAATAGTCGTCTCCGAGCCGATGACTCTTATTTGCAAAAAGTAACGAATAGTTGAATGACTGGTAAATCGTTTATAGCTGTCAGCAATAGATGTCGATGTAAATTGCATGGAATAATGCATATGCATTGTTCAGATCTCTTGTAGTGTAATCTCGTGATATCATGGTCTGCACAAAACCTGTTCATACTAGTGTTAAGAAATGAGAGGGGTAGGCTCAGTTTCACGTAAGCATTTTTCTACTCTCGATTTTTTTTTTATTTCAAGCGAATGACCTTAAGGTCATGACAAAAACTGGCTTTATATCGCGTTCGAGGCTTTGTACAGCAATATAGCATATTTTTATTAACCCAGAAATATTTGTGAGATAGACAAGAAGAGTGTTCATCAGAGGTAGTGTGTAAGGACATTGAAATCTGCCATATTAAGGACACGTTTTATAGATAGTGAGGTGTATGATCTCTGCCGATACAAGTCAACTTACTAAAGACGAACCCCGTCACTCGTTTTCAATGAGTACTGAATAGTTATTTGGTTCTCCGAGACCCATGACATCCGGAACCCACCGAGAATAAAGTACTTACTTAGGTATAATTGCGTATTTCTACGCACACACTGCAGGAACAAGATTAGACACACCAAAAGAAGAACAAAGATTAGCTTGAACAGCATATTAGCTACACTATTGGTCAATAAATTAGACTTTCTGAAAGTATTTCATTATCTGTACTAAGTAAGTACCCACTAACTTTTTGAAAGAATCAGTATCAGTACCTACTATACGATGCATGCGATTATAGATATAAGAACAATCTCTTCATGTCTATATCAACGCTATTATATCTGTTTTTGGACGTGGATCTTGGGTCGCAACTGAGATTGAGACTGTCTTAACAACCACCAACTTAAACTTCGATAACCACACGGCAAGAGGTGTTTCATTGTCTCAATCATAGGTCCAACTGTCTGACAAACTTTGTCAGGTTTTTAGAAACCATTATATCATAATGTATTTTCTTGTAGCCGCGAGGTGAAGTATAATTATTAGAATGAGCTTTGTTTTTATAATTGTTTATTAAGTACCTATTGTTTTCTGTAGGCGTACTGCGAATCGTAAGCCTCGCAAAAAACGACCTTATCACTTCGGGATAAAACATGCATCCACTGCATGGACTTTGAAAGATAAGACTAGATCACAGATTTATTTATTCGTTTATTAAATGTTAATTCTAACATTTGCGTACTATTAATAGGAATCCATATTGTATTAAACATGCAAAAATACATGGGAATCGCACAAGGAAATGTTTGAATATTACATATTTTATAGCTACGTATCTACGTGATCTTATTTAGGCTCAGATTCATTTATTTATTTTATGAACATGTACCTATTTCAATGCGTCATAGAAATTGTGCTGCAGAATTTGTTACTTTATGATATATTTAATTTCTTTCGGTACTATAATATCATAGGACACATTTGAAGAACGTTTAGGCTTCTCGTATAATAAGACCTTGTCTCACATTCTTTGATTGATGTTAGTGCTTCTTTCGTCGCGATTTATTTAACTATATGACTATTATTTAATCCACGTGATAGGTAGAAGAATAGTTCGTCTATTATTTTTTATAGAAATTAATTTCTGTATATTGTTTTGCAGAAAAACTGTCGAAACCTTGTAAATAAAACTTATAATATATCACCCTAAGTAACATATAGTACCAACAGGACATTTTGATGCATTTCAATACTTATTTTTAAATTAAATAGCAGTAAATTTACAAAAAACACTGCCTACCTTTGAAATGGACCACTCCTTTTATTTATTTGTCCTAATATTTTTTCAACTGTTTGCTCATCCCCTTCGCGCGCCGCATCCAATAAATTTTGTCCTCTTCCCATGGCCCCTTTAATGTTAAATATCACTCACAATCACAACAATTTCAACCATTTCAACTTATTACACTAGACTTCACTACACTACACACTACAACTTCATTGATCGCTCCGCCATATTTAGATTAGACGTGAGTGCGCTCTAGCGGCCGCCGAATGAATCGATATCTAGGTTGAACTGTAAATGTAGACATTTCCATTCGTTTCAGAGCTGTAGTGAAACTTAAAGAACATCATTGCAATTGATTTTATACTTCTTTGGTCTAATTTATTGCAATAACATTATCATTCTTAACGTGATTCATCTTTCCTTTCGGTGTAATAAAGGTTAAACAAATTTCGAAAACAGAACTCAAGAGACTAATATTGACTATCTCGCTTGCACGCATAGGTTTCGTATCGTTCAGTACTCTTCGACATAATATCATTCATTCAAAAATAATACATTTGGAAACTAGCATAAAATGTCATTCGCATTTTTCAATTCTCGTTGTTTTATAATGTCATTGTAATTGTTGACATTGAATAACATTATCAATTAAATACGTCCTAGCTGTTTTGTATTTATACATTATTACAATGGGTCACTGTGCCTTCTATGCGATAAATAATTAACATTAAAGAGCGTTTTTGTACAATAATCTTAGTAGACTGAGGTGCAGTGTTCATACTGTTTTACTTTCAATACGAACAGCTGATTATCTGTCAATAAATAATTTGGAGCTCAGCAATAATTATTTATCAACTTACCGGTATCAGTGAACTAATAAGTAATAAATATATAAGTAAAATAGATTTGAGAATTACTTGAAAATTAAGTACCACATAATATGGAAATGTTAAAGTGTGTGGTTTTATTTCTTATAATCTTAGTGAAAACTGTGTATACTTCAAGTGAGTGTTTACTACATTAATATATAATTAATATTCTATTACATTGTTTGAATATATAGCAACTTCAAATCAAGAATGAAGTGAAATATTTAAAAAAGATGTAGGGACTTGATATTATGAAACTTTCTTCATAAAATTTACCAGTTCAGTTACATTTCTATTCATTAAAAAAAAAGAAAGCTATGGTCGTAAATACAATGTAAATCTTACCTGTATCT
Organism: Eumaeus atala; assembly: GCA_017140195.1. Classification (NCBI taxonomy): domain Eukaryota; kingdom Metazoa; phylum Arthropoda; class Insecta; order Lepidoptera; family Lycaenidae; genus Eumaeus; species Eumaeus atala. The sequence goes on along the minus strand of JAFELO010000614.1, from coordinate 205,898 downwards.
CTGTAAGCTCCGTAATTATCATTATTACTTTTGAAATCGTTAAATATGCTTATTGTTTTTGAAATTGTATACAAAAACATATTATTTTTTTTCAGATGTAAGTTTAACATTACCACTTAATAAAACTACAACAGCTGGAAATAAAGAATTATGTGGTGGCTTTTATAATCTAAATGCAACTTCTATGTTGGAAGTTAACTTTACGGGTGTTAACAAAAATATTTCCTTTATAATATTTCAAGTGCACAGTCACATTTATAATGTGACACTTTACAACAACACAATGATCAAGGGCTCCTATGTGACTGGAACAAGTGTAGGTTTGTACAGTAAGCTGACACCTGTGGCAGACACATTTTTTGTTTATAATCCAAATAATATAAATCTAAGGCTGTATATATCTGTACATGGATATCAAATTTCAGGTGTGTATTGTTTTTCTTTTACATATTTAAGATATAATTTTGTTACAGAGAAGTTAGTAGCAACTTAGTCTGGTATAATTCATATTGCCTTTCAAATATCCAATATTAACATACAAATAAAAAGGTGCTTTACTTTCTATGTTGTAAAATTATATTTTTGGTTCTTGGTTTGAAATGTTCTACATGAACTGGACTGGATGGATTCTATGATTCTAGTCAATTCCATGTTATATAACAACTATAATATTTAGTAAAATATTTGACTTTCAAATCACCTATTTCTGTCTAAGTAAATAATAAAAATGTCCACTATGCAAACAATTTTTTTCTTTTTCGTTGCGTAGATATGTTAACAGTAGACTGTTAACATATCTACGCAACCATATCCCAAGGGAGAGATCATTAAGAAGAAGTACTTACCTTAATACTTTATAGAATTTAAGGGATGTATCCTTAATAGGTACATTTATGATATGTGAACTATAGAAATGCGTATGTGTGCTGTAGATTTATTTAATTTTAATAAAATTCGAATGCATATTATATAAAAATATTAGCTTTCTGTACATCATATATAGTCTTCATCTGTACCAAGTTCCAAATTCCTCCATTCCTGTAATACTTTGAAGTCAGAATGGGATTTTTTTTACATTTATTAAGATATAGATAGATATAATTTGTTAATATACCGAGTCAATTACCATAGAAGACAATATTTGATTAATTTATATAATGTATTATCATGATACTATGCAGTATAATATAGCAGTGTAGACTTTTCCTCTATCTATTTTAATTATTTTTAGATCCAATACCAGGTGGGTGCAACATGGAATTTCCTGTTCCAATATCCCCATACATGCGATCTACATTTAATAAAGATTATGTGTTGGTTGATGCAGCATTGCCCAAAGATACCTCAGACAAAAACTGTAACCGTCTTGAAAAACCATTAGTGGTGTTTTATAGGATGTACCTATCAGAACGTGGCTTCAGTGCTGATGAATATTTTGATGGAATCAGGCAGATGATGACTTTAGATGGAATTGCTGAGCACGGACATTTTGTAAGTAATCATCAGTGTCAATTTCCTTTTCGCCTATTTAATTTGATAAATGTCAAACAAATTGAATATTTCACTGAAGGGTTTTTATTCTCAAACTGCAATTGTAAAGCAAATTGATTATTTTTAAAGAGAACTTTTATAATGCACTAGATTGTTCCTGTTAAGAAGAATTAAAGTATTTCCTAGATGTGACTATTCATTATCAGCCCCTGTGGGACCACTGCTGGACATAGGCCTCTTTCAATGAACGCCGAGATCTCCCGCTACCCTTATTCTCTGCCTTATAACTTCGTTACGAATTCTGTCGGACAGAAACACCCAACATATAACGTCCAATAGCCTGTTGAGCAACCGCAAACTCAACGGGCTATTGAACGTATGTTTCTCTTGCGGACCAGCCCTAAATTAAGAGGCCATGTTTCGGCCCCGTAGGTCATCACGGGGAGAACGCATTTACTGAAGACTTTTTGTCTTCAAGCTCTGTGGTATAGGCGACATGACAATATGACAAAGCTTCCGAAATGCTGCTCAACCCAACTGAATCCTCCTATCGGCTTCCTTCTCGAAGTTATATCTACCTACTTGCAATAGTTGCCCGAGCTATTCGTCTACGACTTCGAGAATTTCTTCGAGAAACGTTGGCTGGTGTAGGGAGAATGTGTTCGTTGAACATGACCTTTATCTTGTCCAAGTTCATCCAAGGCTAATACGTCTGGAGGATTCATTTAGGTTGTGCAACATTTCCTGCAAACTCTCCAACGATTCGCCTTCCATAGTCCACAAAGGCAAGGCACGGCGACTGTTTGTACTCATGTATCTTTTCTACAACTTGCCTTTGTGATGAGACGATTCGTCAAGACTCTTGTGAACAACTTGTAAACATGGCCTAGGAGTAGAATGGGTCTGTAATTTTGAAGAAGTTATTGGTCACCGTTATTAAAAACAAAACAACGTCACTTCCAAGCCATGCCTTGGGAGGTAGGCCCCGCTGAAGGACAAAATTAAAAATCTTTTTAGCTGTCTTAATACAGGTTCGCCTCCTGCTCTATGAAGCTCGACTGTAATTCCGTCCTTTCCCGGAGCCTTTCCACCTTTAAGTTGAGCAAGAGCCAGACTAATCTTACTCAAGCTGACGTTCGGCAGATCGCCAGACAAATGTCGTGTTAGGCTTGCACGCGGATCGCTGTTTAGGATATCGTGATGAGGAGCGTGCAACGTATACAACTTGCTATAGAAAGCTTCGATCTCATATAAGATCCCAGGCTTAGAAGAAACGGTAAGCCAGTCTTAACCTTTGTCGGATGACCTCTTCCAAGCTTCTCAATAAAAACTTTTCTTCGACCCTCTATTCTGTTAAAATCGCTTCAGTAACACCTTGCGTATTTGAGCTGCGGAGGCCTCGGCGTATTAGTTTGCAGATTCGCCTTGAAAGAATCCTCACATCGGCAGACGTAGCATCATCGTCTGCTCTGCGTTCCCTCGTAAGCCCAAGCGTCTCATCTGAGAGTTAAGCTTTCCTGCTCGTATACTTACTCCTACAATATCCTTCACCCACGTCCCGCATGCAACTAATCACGCCCCTCATGGCCTGGTCAATTACCATTGTAATTTCCGACATATCTAGAGCATCGAACCGGTTATTTTTAATCCATTTATTTTTCGGTACCCACCATGGTTTTTCGGAGTGTTGTTTGTACTAATCGGACACGCTCGCGTCGAAAGCCCATATTTGGAGAGCCTCTAACCAATCGGTGATCAGTTCCGGTTTTAAACCTGTTGATCGCGGAGGCACCCCTAAATACATGTCCGTCATAAGAAAGTCAATCTTGTTCCTTGTCACAGTATCGGGGCTCTGCCGTGTCCACTTCCTATGGGCTTCTTCTTAAAATATGAGTTCATTTAGAAGAGGCCCTTTTTCCCGAGGAAGTTTACCATCATTTGCCTCCTTTGATTTCGACTTCCGACTCCATGTGGTCTCAGACTCGATTCGACACAATTTCGTACTCCCACCTTGGCATTAAAGTCTCCCATAACAACATTGAAGTGGGCCTTGCAGGTGGTATGTAAGGCCTTCGAGACATCCTCATAAGTTGCCTCCACATCGTCATCGGAATGTGTCGATGTTGGTGCGTATACTTGTATCACTTTGAGGCTGTACCTCCTAGTGAGTTTAAGTATAAGATACGCCACCTACCCGCCATACTAGAGGTTCCGACGGTGTTGCTTACGAGGGACTTATTCACGAGGAATCCTACGCCGCCTTGTGACAGAGTGTCGCCTTTAGTTATGGTTGTTATGGTGCCCTCGCCTTGTCTTCGCACTTCACATGGCCCCAAAACGTGCCATCGGATTTTTCCCAGTTCCACCTCCAGCTCAACCTAGTGGTGACCTAGTCTGAGCGTTCGTCCGTTATAGGCCAAATCTTTGGATAGAGGTAGCCCTGTCTAGACTGGGACCATACAGCTAATCTAAAATCAGTTTTTGAAAGTAACCTTTTGATTATTTTTATAAAAAGTGAAGACAAACGATCAAATGGAGCCATTTGGTGTATAACGATGCCCTTTAACATCCGCACATTCCAATGCGATACCCTCCTTCACCCATCCTCCAAAATGTACCTCCGGCTACTCACGAAGCACAACAGTGCTATGGCGCAGCCATCACTTAAGGCAGTATTATGCAATATCTCCTCGGTCGTGCCAGCCCAATTCGATTGCAATGCAGCATTGTGGCTAGATTGTTTCTTCGGCAACAACATGCATACGGATGGATGGATTAGGAAAAGAATTTAAATTATGTTTATTGAATCTACAGGTGCACTCTAACGGCCTACACATGCGTCGCATGCTGAGCGCTTACCCCGGCACAGGGTCCGTTTACGTTGCCGTGGCATACAGCTTGGACAACCCTGGCGCGTACTCGATCTATGTTCCTACTTCTTCTTACGCGTGCTCGCTCCTAGATTTTAGCAGTTGTACCAACTTAGGTAATCTGTTTATTTTATATTAAACTCTGTTGAGGGGGGTGGGCACTTCTATTCTCTTTAGAGGGTTCTGTACAAACTCCTTATTTGCATCATCAGTTGTTGTCAGATACATTTTAGCCTTAGAGTGTGTCAGTTTATACCTCTTAGCAATTTGACTCGAAGATAATACTGGTATAACTTTCAGATGACGTTTTCTCGAATATTCTCTGCACGTCCCTAATATTCATTGGACTGTTCGTATGCTTCGTAGGCCATAGATTCTTCAAGACTGAAATGTTCCTTTTCGGTCTTGCTAGCGGCGTGGTTTTAACATTTATACTGATATCGATCATTGCAAACTTAAGTAGAGCGGGTGAGTAGAAAAAAAAAACTAATATTTTTATATTTCATTTATAAATAAATCTAATTAAAACAGAAGTACGATTAGGCGAACCAATCGGGACCGAGGCTAGTTCGGATAATCTAAACGTGTTTTTGGGGTCGAAACTACAAACAACTGTTATAACTCAATTATACAATAGGTGCACACTTATAATGTTAATATAATTGTATACAAAAAAAAAAAAATAGCGACACTTAGTCCGTGTTCGCATCTGTTCAGTTAATCGGGATACTAAAATCTCGTGTAATCCTAAATTCTATTTAAGAAGCAAAGTTGACACACGAAATGAGTTTTTACTTCAGGTCCATGTTTTATAAAAAAGAGGCAATATTACTTACTGCCTATTATAAAATAACATATCTGCGACATTATATTAGCATATGTTTCACAGCCCTTCTCGGTGCTTCCATACTGTCTGGCGTGTGTTTCGGAGCCATATGGTTGTGTTTCTGGTGGTTCTACGGCATTCCGCTGTTCGCCGTGTTTCTGTCCACTCTCAACCTCGGCTTTCTACTGGCCTCCATATTGTACTATAGCATGCCAGGTAAGTGTAATTGTATTATATATTACTACTACTGTATTATATTTTTGTAGAAACCAGAAGACGCCTCTGTTCTCTATTTTAGAGCTGTTTCTTTCCAGTTGATTTACCGGCGAGCGGTTAGGTCTTTTAGGACTTGATCTTTCCAGCAAACTGTTTGATATTCTTTGATTCCAGTAGCCTCGCGGATGATTCTTTGATCAACGTATGAATATATTGAAGTTAGGTTAGATTTATAAAACAAAGTACAAATCCTCATTAAAGAATACTGTTCCCTTTCATAAATGATACGAGAGGCTGTTGAAATTAAAATCATCCAAATCTTGATATTGATATTATCCCAATATTGATAAAAAAGACCTGAATAGAGAAGATAATTGGATACTGGGATGGGGAGAGAGGAGTTGCGGGAAAATACTAGCATTCTCCGGCAATATCAACGGGAGCCGTAGGGCGACTAATGACCTCCGTTCTCCATGAGCGCTAAATGGGGCTGTCGGGCGCCTTAGCAGAATCAAGTCTAGGGTGACGTCTCTTGCGCGCACCTCTTCAATCGGAGGGAAAGCGGACCATGTCTTCCTCACTCTCGGTGACACCTACTGGACATCAGGTGGTAAAATTCATCTGAGACCTCCCGGGATCATTCTTCCCTAATGCCTGGGCCACTCGGCACTGAATACCGTGAAAAATTTCGCGAGTATTGGTTATGGACTTGAGTCCGTCATAACCTTCGCATCAATTATGTTGAGATCGTTAGAGAGGCTAGGGTACCGAGCCTGTTTCTGGACGTAAAAATAGCGGTACAATTCCTAACAATTCTTTTCGTATATAGTAAGTGAGATAGACCAAGCCAAAATGTCATGCATATTAGACTTAAACAAATGCACTGATTACATAAGAGATTCCGCCTCTGATTAGCCCTTTTTCATAAGTGGGATCGAAATTGGACTATTCGGCCCGTGGTTCCCGTCTTAACTATCACTGCTCCTTTGTTTGTGGTTTCGTAATTTTCATCACAATTATATTTGGTCGACAGCGACGAACACTTCTCAAAAGTGGACTCCACCGTAGAACTAAGGTAACAAGCAGTGTGGAAGTAAGTTCACTTTAATAGTATTTAATTTCAGGTGGTCTGTTAGTCCTTCAGTCAGACTTCAACTTCTGGACGCTATTCGTCTTTGTGATGCTCACAGCGTCGCTCTTGCTATCTACCACCACCTACATATCCAACCTCCTCTGTTGCGCACTGCTGGGTGCGTACGCGACCGTGTACCCTATAGACCACTATTTAGGGTCCAATCTGAAGTACATCGTTATAAATTGCATCCGAAGAGCCGTGGTGCCCAACTTTAACAAGGCTGTGATATCACCACCCTTTGAATGGCAAGGTAAATAAATTATATTACACTATAGTGGAATTGTATTGCAGCTTAGTGGCATAGTTGACGATTGGATCATGAGTTTTATGCCGTGTCTGAGATGGGGTATGGAAGGTAAACGAAAGGTAGCAAGGTTTTACAGTACCTTAAAAAAGCATAAAGTACCTTCACGCCCGTTATCCCCGAAGAGTTAGGCAGAGGTGTGCCAGTATATCCACGACTCCTAAGTCCAGTAGATATACTAGAACACCCACGATTGGCTGAGGTACTGAGGCCCATGATGTAATAGGTGACAAGCCTATGGCCACTTCGGCACACTCCAATGCCGGACAATGTAATGCATAGTTGCCCCACCTGGGGTTCGAACCCAGGACCCCACGCGGCTAACGGTCTTAACAGGCGACACCCGCACCGTTACACCAGAGGGGCGATGAAATTTATTTATACACATACATAAGAAGAGCGCCACCGGAATCGGTGAAACCTGTTCTATCTGCGAAACGTGTTGTACGTATCTCTGCGCATTTACTTAACAGCTTATAGTAAAAAAATAATAGATAAGGTATTAAACTCATTGGAGTTACATATTTATTTGAAGTATAAGATTGAGATCGTAGTGAAAGTAGTTTAAAGAACGAACGACCAACATCGTGACAGGTTGTGGCCTGATCACGTAAGGTTATGGACTCACAATATTTTACAAAATAAGCCCCTATCAGACCACTGGGCATAGAGCCTTTTATATATACTACAGCAAACGAGCAGTCGGAACCTTTTGACTACCGACGTCCAAAGCCGCACAAATGGTATGCTGACATGTCACCCTGCTTACTCATTTCCAATGGGCAACCGGAGAAACTACATCAAACACCATAGCACATGTATCAAGTGAGCGAGAGGTACCGGTCCGGTCGTCTAGGCTCAATTCGGCTGCACTGGCGCATGATACTGCCTCTTATCAAGAGGTCTGCTTTCATGGTTGGTTGGTCCGGTTACTCAGCCGCTACTCCTGTTAAACTTCTGTATAGACGCGCTGCTGTGTCTTGTGTGGGGCGTGCTGGCGGCAGCTGGATTCCTGTACCAGAGTATACAGAGCCGTGGCCGACCTCCCTTCCCGCCACCTCCGAGGAGTGTGCAGGAAGCACCTCCCTCCGTCATCTATGGGTCTACCGACGTGGTCACCAGGAAGTGAGTGTTTTTATTATGCCAGCGAGTACACAACTGCAGCCGACGCCCTTTCTGCGCCCTCAGCGGAGTGTAGAGGAGGCACCCCCTACGTCAACCACGGGAATGCTGTGGTCATCCTGAGGTGAGTGCCTTTATTGTGCCTGCGCGTACACAACCGTGACTTAACCCCTCTAACCTCCCCCCTCCGCGGATTGTACAGTAGACACCCAACGTCTATTACGTGACTGCTGTGGTCACAAGGAGGCGAGTGCTTTTACTATGCTAGCGTTTGCACACGTAGGTCCGGTGTTTCTTATACTTATATTACTAATTCAGACATTTACATATCCTTGTCGCTATCTCATAGGTAGCACAGGATGCTGAAGAGAAAGGTCTTTTTTTATTTTTCTACGAAAACACTTTACTATTAAACTAGCTTTTTCTGATTTTATCGCGGTTTATTTAATTATTTAACTAGCTCGACGTTTCAACCACGTTCACGGGTGGACCAGTCCACCAGTCCACACATACGGTGTGCTAACGCTGGCATAGTAAAACACTATACGTCTATAAGATAGATAATGCTTCGAGGTTGAACGAACTTGGTACATTATTAGATTCTCCACGGCTACTCCGTCCGTCTGTGCTGACCCTTATGTCTACAACACGTGCAATTATAACATTAGTAAATATTATTCCACCCACTATCGCGTTATTTCACCGGTCAAATATTATGGGTGCTAACGAATCTTTTATTACTTTGATATTGGTTATACAATCATTGTCAATTTGTTTACATAGTTACAACATATTTTTATGTCTATCTATCTATGTACTATAGTATTAATAAAATAAAGCTGAAAAGTTTGTCTGTATGAACTAATCTCAGCTACTGGCCCAAATTGAAAAAATATTTTTGTTTTTGTCGGGTGAAACCTTGGGTGATGCTATTACATCTATAAGCCTATTTAAAAATCTCGTGTTAGTGTTTACACCTTAACTTCTTCAAATTGGCCGTTTTTTTAGGTAATATTAGGTGGGTTATGAGATATTTCTACGGAATACGAACCATGGCGCGGAGTAACTACAGTTGTTACTCCAAATTATAGGTTTGTTTATGGTTTATTTATTCATAGGAGGTACTTGGCATTGTAAATTTTTTTAACACTTATTTTTTATTCTAGATTTCGAGAGTATGGACTATTCTAAGAAACTAATTTGAACAGTTTAAATTTTTTCGTTGGCATTCTTTTTTTTTGTTAATTAAGTTAAAAAAATTGTACAGTGTACAGCCTGGAACACGGCGAGAGGCAGCGCAGTATAGGGAACACACGAGCAGTCGAGGTTTGTGGCGACTACTGACGCTCTGACTGACATTCAAATAATTGATAAGCAGTCTTTGCCCTACTTAAACCTCTTACGCCTCCAATGGGCTAGCGAAAACAGCACGAAAAGTGGCCCATTTGAGGGGAGGAGGAAAGGAGGGACGGGAGACTGCTTGACAACTATGCGGAAGGCTATGTCTGTCGGTTGTCGCCAAAAAGTCCCGACTTGCCGTTTGAACCCCTAGGTACCAATTGAAAAAGGTGAATCGTAGCTGTCACTGCCTCACCGGCCATGCCGCTCCAATACGGCTGCAACGAAACTGCTTTTTATTTTACTTTCATATGAGAAATGAGACATCACTCAGTTGCCTAATGATTGTCTTTTTTTCCAGGCGCTACGACTGCGTTACACCATCTACGTCTCAGTATTCCGAAAGACATCCTCTACTGTCCTAAATGGCTCGATAAGTGTAACAGTGGACATGAGCAAAATATTCAAAATAAGGGAAAATTTGCAAATTCTTTTTGTTCTTGCCAAGAGACTTTTATATTGAATGTTCTGCAGCAAAAGAACTCCAACCGCCTGGACATGCTGGCTTTATTTTATTTTTATTTTTTTATATAAAAGCATAATTCCAAGGCAGCTAGGCTGGCTAAAACCTCGTAAGTAGGGATTTGCTGAAATATGTAATTGAGAGTATACCTACTCCTACAGTCAGGAGTCGCTAAACAGAAAAATAATTTTCAAACATAGCGATACAACATGGCATGAGCAATTGTCTTAAAAAGCTAACCTCCAAGTCAATTATTAACAACACTGTATTAGTGTACTAAAATGTCTACGTCCACGATTGACATTTTTAAAGTGAATTTTTTTTATCGGCGTTAGACAGTAAAAAGTATAATGAGTTGGCTTCAGCAAACATGCTATCACAGTAGTAGCTTTTGGCTGCAACGCGGCGCTACGCTGCTGCCACGTGTGCTGCCTATCTCGTATTTAGATTTTCACTTTTATCGGCAGTCCCTATGAATGCCTGATGCCTTTTTTTAACTATTTCAGATCAGCGAGATTTTATGAATTGGCCATAGTTGTCTGTAGCCTAAGATAGCGTGTGTGCATATACGGCAATATTACCTGAAATAACCTTCGTTTTGTTTTTTTCTAAACTGTATTTCTTATTTATATTAAATGAATATAACCAACAAAAAACTTACATACTATGTATACACATGTCTTTACATACTATGTTTACATATGTATTTACATACTATGTTTACATATGTATTTACATACTATGTTTACACATGTCTTTACATACTATGTTTACATATGTATTTACATATTACGTTTACACATGTTTTACATACTATGTTTACATATGTCTTTACATACTATGTTTACATATGTATTTACATACTCTGTTTACACATGTCTTTACATACTATGTTTACATATGTATTTACATACTATGTTTACATACTACGTTTACATGTGTATCTACATATGCGAACATAGTATGTAAATACTACGTAGTTGTTTGTTTTAAATATTTTTTCTTTTTTTTTTTTTTAATACTTTCTTTTGAGTAAAATCTGTGGATGTTGTAGTAATGTACGTTTTCGAACAGCGATAAATTTCCATTAAAGTATTGAATCATTTTGGTGTCGGACATGTTATAAGATGTTTTGTTACTATTTCTACTATTTGTGTTAATAAACATATTTTATTTGAATCTACTGTTTACTGTCGATTCTCTCTAGCACAGACTGATAAACAATTGTCTTCATGTATATCGATTTTTTATTTATATATTTTTTGCGCAGTTACCGCGACATATTTAACATCCATGAAATTTGAAAGTTTTTAAAATTCCATTGCATCCCACATGACTTTTAAAATGTTGTAATGTTGTAGTTGTGCACTTGCCACAGCATGGCAACAACAGGAACATCTCACCCTCTACTAGGCCTCGAATCACCACAGTGGGCAGGCCGGAATGCGCCAAAACTGCACGGCGCATGCCTGAGGGTACAACCAAAGTACCTACGTTACTTTTTATCTTCTATAATAATAATCTATCATTACAATTTTATTATTGAACCAATTGATGGAATTACATTAGAAATAGTCTGGTTTAATTTAGTTATTAATTGTCTATTGTCTATCGATGGTCAGCCACTGGAAATAGTTTTGATATATTAGGAATGGAAACTGTTACAAAATTGTATCTCTAGTAATCAAATGTGTCCACGGGAAGCATTCGTCAGTTGCCAAAGTCGATGTAAGTCTGCACGTTGAAACGTGATCAAATGAATGTATAATCTGTTAAACGTTACAATTAGGTGTGCATTGGCTGCGTTATAGTAATGGTACCTCTGTCATGGGAAATAAAAACTGTTTTATTGTTTGAATAGTTCAATGAACTAGGCGTGGGTTTTTTTCACATTGTGTTCTTAGTTGCTCTATTATAATAATGTGTTAACCTACTATATTGAAGGCTGGTCTCATGGGATACTATTATAGTGTCCGCTTACGAGTCGATACTTAACTCTTGAATACATAAATAAACTTCCAACCGGAACCTGTGAACACTCAATTTGCAACCTGCTTGCCAAAGTTCCGAAAATGTGTACCAGGAATTGAACATGTAACTTAATTTTTCGTCACCGCTCGGAAGTTGACTCTTTTTGGTGACGGGAATAGAGAATATCGTATGTTTGTAGCTAACTTCAAAGCGGTAGTGTTATTTAATCGTCGCTAAAATTAATTATTGTAATGTAATATTGTTGTTGAAACATAAATGAAATGTTTTTATAGATCTTTTGAAAAATACTTAATATGCAAGTTAGGCTGTAGTTTAAACCTCGTAAATTGATATCTAGTGAAGGACTTACATACCTATTACCCGTGTACGCGGTCCGTGTAAAGAACTAGCCTCGATATGCCATCGAGGCTAGTTCTTTAGTATCTCACAAATAATTATTTCTATTACGTGCAATATTGTTGTAGTACTAAGCAACAAGTAAGACTGCTTTTGTGATTTTTTTCATACACCAGCCGATAGTCATTGGCTGTACGCACGATTTGTATCACAATAAACTATTAAAAATATTCTTTTTTTATTTCTTCAAACCTGTAGTCAACCCAAAATATTATTTTGAGCGACTGCTATATTTGCTCATCTAAAGGTTCGCAGTGATAATGACACGATCAGTCCAATTCCCCTCAGATATGTGCCAGTTGAACTGAAGTGAAGTGCATTCTTCCTTTAATTATGATCTTCATTTTACAAGAAGTGCCCAGCGGTGTCACTCGTGAAATCCATCCCAAGGCTTTTACTTACATTATTCCAAATTGTTATAGATAGCTGTGCCAAATTTGATCTAAATTATTTTACACCTTCGCTATTCTATTGCTAGCAGATTTATCGTTATGAGAAGCAAAATTACATGTACGATAGTTACGAGCGGGGGGTTCCGCCTCTTCAACGTAAGGACTTTACAAACCAGCTCTGTGTCGAAGGGGTAAACAGCTAATTTTTAATAATTAGGTTCTACTGACGGCCTTACAGTAGGTAGGTTACCCTGATAGATGATTTGGTATCTACATGATTTTGAATAACTATGTTTTACCTGCCCACATATGTTTATGAGAGTAATACTATGTAGATACATTCTACCTAAAGACACCATTTTTACTTTTATTAAATTATTTTTATCTGCGTGGCGATATTTTAATGATAGTTACGGACATCAGTTGATTTCTGCCGTCTGTACTCGTAGCTAATCCCACCGCTACGCATCATTTTGGCACGACTTCATTATTAACATATAAATGGAACGGGACAAGCATACGAAGGCTTGTGGGAGAGCGCGGCGCGAGACAGGCTGCACCCGACGCCTGCGATAAACTTTAGATCAGTATAATGCCTACAATGCAACACGTTTAATCCCATCCCTTTGTTCGACCCTCGCTCCTGCGAACAATCGGTGGGTACGTCATCTGTCCTCCCCTCCTACACGGACCCCGCACGGATTATAGAGCGGCAACACACAGAATTAATACACACTGCGCAAATAAAGTTGACGGCATAATTTCCTTGTGGAAAACAATTACGTGAGCAATAACATTTAATACACATAATTTAATTATTAACAACGCCATCTATGCGCTGGTGTCGAAACTAGCTTTGTTAGGCTGCTGGGAATCAAACAAAATATGGTTAATGCATTATTTATTAATAAATTTCACTTTAATCTTTTCAATCTATATGCACTTAGAATTAAGTAATAATTTATTTTACACTTAAATACTATACAATTACACTGTCACTTTCGTATTGCGTTTTATAAAATGACTCAAATAAATATAAATAATTTACATTATTTTAGGTATTAAAAAACAAATTGTGCTGCATTGGAACAGTAAAAAAATCGCTGACGTTAAGAATTTTTTGTGTTTACAAAAAGAATAGATATCATTAGACTATTGAAAATGAATATAGCTATAAAAGTATTTACATTTAAATCACAGCAATACTTTACATTCCATCAATAAATAACATAAATAATTCGTTTCGAGAGTTCTATTGTAGATCATGACCAGCACATTACAACATCTATTAATGTAATATTACACAATAATATAAACATGTTTAGTTCGTATGACAACTTGTTTGGGACGGGGGTGGAAAACAAATTGCTGTAACGAAGCTTATTGCCACGTTTTTCTCTATAGCATTAATATTTCGCACCCCCATTGCATACATCAAAGAAATAAAAGGGTTGTGCTTGTGAGGGCGCTTAACACTCAATTATTACAAACGTTGGCACAAACAATTTACATTTAATTTTTCGCAGAGAAGCGCGAAACGCTCGCTATTCTGGTTCACCTACTTGACAATAGATGGCGCTTTATTTACAAACTATCGTTCTCTAGCTCACTATTGGTCATACACGATGAAGTATGTCGAGATTAATGTACATTATTTCATGAACATAATATATGTTTATGATTTACTTCACTGCGTATGATCGAACTTATAAATAATTTTTGAACATCGTCAGTTGCTTTAGCCATTACATTTCTATAAACTAGTACGTTGCACCATTGAAACTTTCAAAAATATACACTCGTAGTTTGTTTACGAAACCGAGTTGTTCTCTTGCATTTCCCCCGCCAGTACTGTGTCGTGTCCGGCGGTCATGTTGAGAGCGTTCATAGAGAGGTGACCGTCGGCGTAGTTGTGCGCCGCGTCGCCAGGTGGCGCGTCCTGTATGTTGCTCGGGTTCTCTGGCATCGCCAGTAGACGGTGCGGGAACCCGAATAGCTGAGATCACTGAAGCCGTCCCCAGTAGTTCGACGCGAGGTCGGGACCTTGGGATGGAATTTGGACTGGCACGCTCACGCCTGCCGATATCACACCTGTGGAGGAAAAAATTTGTTATAAACCACTATAATTATGAAATCAAATAGTATGGATGTAGAATTTATTGTTCAGACGCAAATCTATTAATACTGGTCACATGCTAGCATTATTAATAGAATGAAAACAAATGGCTAGGTAAACGAATCATTCATGAAAACTTCTTAAAAAATCAAAAAACATTAACAATTTTCGTGTAATCAGAAGTTTCTGTCTCCTCTTTCAATAAAAGATTTAAAAAAAAATACTGCGTAAAGGACTTCTTTTCATTCTGATTTTAAACTTTTTACTATGAAACAAACTAGTTATCTGAGTTTTTATCGGTGCCCAAGCGGTTACACAGTCCACATACAAGTTAGCAGTTAAAGTATACAACTTTATCAATTAGGCAGTCAGGAGCAGTCCCCACAGTGCCGGGTTACGTTAGAGCGGAGGAGGTCCATTTTGCTCTCCCCACCATGGTTCTAGCCTTGTCGTGACGGTGAGGCTAATTAGCCTGGAGTGAACCCAGGCGAAGTCAATTAAACCAAGGGGGTTCCTCGCACCCCTCTTATAAGAAGAGGGGACCAAAAAGCAACTGGAACAGGCGCTTTTGCGCACGGGGCAAGTGGCACTGTCCCAAAGTCGGTGGGGCTGTTCTGCAGCGCGGGGCAACCCCATCTGTGGAGGTGGAGCCGGTCGCTTATGGGGCTGACTAAACGTCGAGGTGCCCTGCTGATTTGTTGTTCCGGGGGACTTCACCAAGGGCGGCACTGATGGCATTCCCGGTGCTTTTTGTGGGTATTCGGCACTATCATGTGCCGCGAGCCCCACACACCACTGAACCCCAGCCAGGGCCAGTGAAGGAGCGTAAAGGCGTTTCCCCGCGTCAAGAAAAAGGTCCCTTTTGCTCAGTGGCCACTTTCATTTTTAGTTCCTTCGGCAAACTGGTTGGTTACCCTGTAGGGCATGTAAGCCTTACTTCATAGTGTAGCCCCTTTAAGCACGCGGCCCGTAATAATTGCTGCTTTGGTGTATATCTGCCATTGGCTTCTTACGTCCATAACCATCATCGACTAAAAAATCTTTCTCTACATTATCGCTTAAATGTGTGATTGTCTGCTGCTCGCACACAATGATACGACTACTGCACGAAGATTTTAGGAAGTGTTATGCTGCTTAAGAGGAGATAGAGCCATCCTCCTATGCAAAGAAATTGGGTCGGCATGTCCGGGGAAGTGCTTCACGCTCACTTGATACCAGCGTAAAGTGACAGCGTCGCTGTCGCGTTTCGTTCGTAACTGGTGGCCCATTGAAGGGGGGAAGTGATAGGAGGGCAACGCATCTGTGTAACTATCATGCGAATGTCCATGGGCGTTGGCAGTCATCAAAAGTCCCCGAGTGCTCGTTTGCCCCCTTTTGCTATAGAGAAGAGATATAAATGTGGGTGTACCACATTTATATCTTCTTCGACGCGACGTCTACTCTAGAAATGCTGGTGCATTAGCCTCCAGTACTGCCGAGTAGTTGGCCTACTGCTAGGCAAATACTTTTCTTCAATTGAAATAGTAAATATCTATTCACAGAAGTCACAATTTCCCAACAATTATCTAATTCAATGAAATACCTAGTATTCTAGCAGGTACCTGGACGATAACACAATGGAACAATTTAAATCCCGATCGATAAATATCTTCACCCTCCAACGGCCATTTCGATTAATTGTCCATTAATTAATATCCATTGAAGATATTCTGGAGGTGGCTTTACGACAAGCATATTGGGGCCTCCATCGCTTGTGCAATAAACGGAATGCAATCGGAATCCTATTAGCCATATGCCTGAGCTGATACATGACGGTAATAGGTTTTGCATTAGATTATGTGACAATGTATCATGGAATCCGTATGCCACTTGATATAATTGTAATGTTGGTACACTTTTGGTTACGAAGGAAGTTAAACTTGTATTCTTATTTTAAAACGTTGTTAAAGAAATTGTGAAATGTTCTACATAAAATCCAATTACATTAATGGTCCATTGTCAAATTAAATTATATTTTTGCGATGAATGCTATAAAGCGTAAGCAGCTAAAATTCTACACCGCAATGAGTTTTTTAAACTATTAATGTGATGAAGATTTGAAAGTGGATCGTTGTATGAAATAAACTTTGGCGCGCTCGATTCATTCACGGACTATAAAGTACGTCATTTTAAAATAATGGCAACACGACGCTACATATTAGGCGGGTAGTCGCCTGCCAGTCGGCGATAACATTTTCCGTTCCATCGCAAGCGTGGCGCTTACATTACATGATATTATCAACTCTCAACAGCTACACTTTAATTTGGCTCAACAGTTTATAGTGGCTAGTAGTAGAGGTTCTATTTTTGTTATTTAAATTGATTTTTAATCTGATTAAAGTATTACAAAGAACACGATAAAGATAACTTCTCGATCTTAATGTACTTATAATTTATTTAGAATGGATTCAAACGTCTTATAAAATGTTAAAATGTTGGTATCATTAAATGACGTATTGGACTGTCAATGTTAATAAATGAGTATGTAAAATTATGTCTAAAAATAAATCTTTACTGATAATTTTGTCTCATTAGGCGAAATTCATAACCAAATTGTCTCAAGATTTAAGATAAAAAATTGAGAGCTATTTAAAAAAAACTTTGACGATGAGCAATGGACGTCCTTTGCCTATCTTAAGAAAAGTAATATTAGGCATATTCTATTAGATGAATATAACCGTGTAAAACTTTTTCATTTATTGTTGCTCTACCGAAATTGAGTAAGAAAACAATTAACAATGTAGACTTTTAATGCCATAATCTTAAAAGACAGACGCCAAAAAGCGAGAAGTGGAGCAAATCCACATTATTTAATACCACATGAAGCTGGAAATGCACCCGTCGAAAGAGCGTAAAAGAGTAAATGAAACGAGAGCGTGCATTTTGAATTCAGAAAAACTCTTTTGTTCGCGACTACAGCTGAAATTTCTGCAGTTGGAACAATGCGAAACGCCCCAAACAACAATAATTCATGCCGCTTTCCGCCACCTACGGCTAAAAATGTCCGCCACATGATATATAATATCAAATGGAAAATTTAGGGTTTTTTTAAAACAATGGAAACGCTACCTTATTCGTTATTTGTTTGTTTGTTATGAATTAACAACCGGGCAGCCGGAGTTACGTTTCCAACTTACATTTCGCTGGAGGTACATAGCGTATTGGAACGTAATTTCAGTTAAAGCATTCGATTGTATTTGTTAACAAAAGAATTGGATATTCAAAATCAATTTAAAAACCATTTGTAAGGAACAGACAACGGCAAATCCAATCGAGGCTGGCGCTCTCATTTTTTCCACTTTTTCCTTTTATTTTTTGTTTCCCCGTCATGTCGCGGTCTTGTGAGCCAGACGCCCCTTGCTCTTGAGTCAGCGTTTTTTACATTTTATTACCAAGTTGGTAAATATTTTCCAAAGCCTGATTTCGCCGATTTTGTAATGTTTTGCGCTCCGGACTTTCCGCACTATTTATTGTTTGTTCCAGTTCTATAATGTAGGTACTGCCATTTTTCTATTTGGTTATGTTGTAATCTTCAGATATTTTGTCCAAGTAAGTAGGTATATACGATTTTTACTATTTGAGCCCGCGAAAGCAAAAGACACGAAATATTCGCTACCTTATTAACTGCGTCTATTGGCGGATTGTACAATAATTGGCTGCAAAAGACAATTGGCGTTACCTTATCTATAAAGGAACATATTCACCAGTAGCAATACTAGCAGCAGCCAGTTTCGCTCGGACTCTCATGTCGCACGGAACGCGACGGCATAGCTGGCAAGTGCATTATTGTATATGTTACCAGTGCTGGCGGCCGCTTGCGGTTGCGAGTAGCCGTGCTGCTGATGCGCGGCGGGCGCGCGCGAGTAGCCGCCGCCCGCGAGCACGTCGCCGAACATGTACGGGTACCCGCCGTCGCGCTGCTGCAGGCACGAGGACGACAGGCCACCGGACATCGAACTGGGGAGCAGTAAGCTGTTACAGTTATATGCCAAAAAAAATGCTAATGATAAACAAATTGCTTTATTATTCTTAAGGTCAACTTCGTATGAAGATTCAACGCTTATTCTGTTCGATTCATGGTCTCGTGAGGTGAGGCGTCAGACGCTCTGATGTTAAAAAAAGTGTCTGTGGTTACACTTCTTTGACGTAAGACGATAAGATTCTTTAAAAATATTTCTTTCGTGTTATTCTACGTAAGTTTCATTATAACGCATTAGTAACTTAAAAAAAAAAAACTCAAATGTTTACTATGGCTAACTTCAGGGTTTTTCGTAATGGTGTGCGCGCGCATCATATAAATTGAAAATACACTTACACTTGTCGATTCATAGCTATTATTTAGTTGGTATATAAAATCTACAAAAAAATTGAAAATAATAAATGCTCACATAAAACATATTATTAAGTGGGTGCCTCTATGGTTTGTGTTTACCTAAAGTGTGGCAACAAAAGTAATATAAATTTACTTAAATTAACATCAACGAAATGAACTTTATGAGTTTGCGAGGTAAAATTTTTAAAAGCAATGAAAATTTTATTCGCTATGAAAAGATTTGACAAATTTATTCTATAGGGCAAACTAAAGAGGAAACTTCTCGTCTCACTAAGTTAATTTGCTCCACGACAAAAGCTAAAGCCCGCAGGTTCACTATTAAAAATCAATCCGGGCGGAAAGGCGAGCGACCTTCGGCGCTGAGCTCGGAACATCTCGGTGCAGTGGCGGAAAACGCAAGGAGCCAAGACCTTTGCCGCTCGATTTCTCGCACTATTCATTTAGCGCCGTCTTCCGATAGTAGATGGCGTTAAGTTCACGCGAAGCGTTGGCTGTCTACTACCCTAACTTCTAGTTGTTAAATAAAAAATAAGTTAACTGTTTTTAAAGTTTGTCATGCGCAAAAATATATTCATGGCAAAAGGATGATTGGGTATCTACACTTCTTTGATTTTAAGTTCGAGTATATAATAATATATAAGTAATACTTTAGAATAGCTTACATATCTTTACATACTCTTTTATATATAACACATTTTTGGCGTAAAAATTGATGATACATAAATTATAATTTCATTACTTTTTCGCGATTGACTACTGAGTTACATAGTTTCAGAGAATCATATTTCACAAGGCCTGTGTGGAGCTAATCAGTGTCGCATGTTCCGTACCCCCGAGGCGAGCTCCTGCCCAACTTAGGAAGACGATCGGTAGCTAGGTGATCGTTTCGTACCCGGTCGATAGCGAACCTGCCGCCGGATTTAGGAGGATATTTGCGGCCCTAGGCCGAACGAATAATATATGTTTATGTTCAGACTAGACTTTCGATGCCTAGTCGACGGTAGTCACGGTAACGGTAGTATGTTATGGTGTTTTAGTACTTGAATAGCTTTGATCGCTATTGGCTGCGGTGTGGGGATGTGTGCAGACGTGGAATTGCAGCCGTCATTGTGTATTCTCCTTTAGGTAATTTGGATTACCTAAAGCGGGATACACAAAAGCTTTTGAATATATTTTTTACGGCAAAAGCTTTTGAATGTTATTGTGTCTGCATCAGGGCTGTAGTTTTGCACGTATAATTAGCAAATTAACTGTTACAAACACTCTCATATCGGGATTCCTCCCTCTCAACTGCGGGAGGAAGAGGGTTAGGTCCCTCTTTTGACCCCAAAACTTCTCTTGTCGCCACACGAGCACTCGTAGCAAACCGATGAAGCTGTATTGGGCTTCTCTTCGCTTCCACCGCAAGTTTAGGTACAAAACAAAACTCCTCACACACCTCTTGTATGTTATCTCTCTCATATCTTGTGTATTCATAACGTACACTTAGTACATGCATACTCGTGACTCACCTATAGGTATCACCCATGGTGGCGATGGGCTGCGGGATGGGGCTGTACATGGAGTTGAAGCCGCCGTTGAGCGGCAGCCGCGCTGGCGGCGCGGGCGGCGATGCGGGCGCGTCTCGTCGCTGACTCCGCAACTTCTCCTCGCGGCGCCATTTCGCTCGCCGATTCGAGAACCACACCTGAATATAGCATTCAATTATTTACTTACCCTCTGCACACTTATCTACGTCATGAAGCATTTTTTCTCTCGTATTCAAGTGAAAAAAAATTTCAGTCGTATGCAGTAAAGTCAGGTTCGAGTCCTAGGTCGGATCAAATATATTTGAATGCAAATAGAACAATGCAATTATAAGTGGTGGCATAAGTATACACTAATTTAAAACTAAGTCATTCATTTGTCATAGATGAGAATAGACCGACGATACTAATTTAACAATGAGATTTCGTTAAAGTGTTAGTGTAGTGTTGTAATATTAAAAAAACTTACGGTTCATTATTTTATGTTTCATGTCATTGGTTAAAAATTGTAATATAGAACTGTTACATTTCCCTATATACATACATAATAAAACAACTTTTACGAATTCTATCGCGGTTCATTTAATTATTTAACTAGCCCGACGTTTTAGAAGCTTTACAGCAACCATGCTCACGGGTGGATGGTACAACCGTAGAAGTAGTTTTATTGTAATGAGTAACATTCGCGTAAACTTAAGACATCAATAATAATATATGTTCTTTTTTATTTTCGGCGACGGCAACAT
>JAFELO010000614.1:120655-182464 GCA_017140195.1 Eumaeus atala | reverse complement strand
CAACCCAATCAGTAAAATGGACCTTTCGCGTGGTTATGATCATAGGCAAATTTATTATATAGTATTCACCGAGATAAGAAAACAGCGAACTTAACGTAGTTAGTTACCGGGAATTGATAACGTATATAGTTATAATTTGAAATCATATTTTAATAAGGATTAATTTTGAATACATGATATGGTCTCATGTAAAAAATTTGTATACAACATTCACTTAAAGAAGAGCAAAAAACTTTTTAGCCATCTATGCAATGTAAATTTGAATCTATTCAAAACACGTAATTATCCATTTGAAATTACCTTCATACGTCAAATGTGGTGTATCGACATACATATATCCAAAGACAAGAACTACGAGAAACTTACATTGTGAACGGACCCTGTGTTACAATAAAATATTATGACGTTTCTCATTTTTTCTCATTCTGTCCATTGACATTTCCCCGTGACAGTGATGACAGCTCGTTTCCCGCCTCTCTGTCATTCCCCGTTGGCCTTTTATAAATTGTCCGCCTACCCTCAGCTGGGACGAAATAATGTTACAGTGGGGCTCTTCGCCAAACGGGATTTACCATAATTCTGTTATTTTGCTAACAAGTGACAACGTTAATACAATTCTTATATAATCTTATTCGAATGTACAGACTAGTGATGTATCTAATGCGATGTAGTCTGTACGATGCTGTAGAGATGTGTTAAAATAAATAATGTGAAGGTACTGAACACGAAAGCCTTACTGTAATAAAATTTCTTTTCACTAATATTGCAGTTTCATTTATAATTAAAGTATGTACCACTTGTGCAGTATTTAGGATCAGCAATTTATAGACTAACTAAAGCGATGACAAATAAAATACTAAATGAAATTATGCCTAATGCGCAAAAGTTATTAGTTTTTGATGTGAACAAAAAGAAGAAACCAAGACTGATCTGAGGTCAACTTTAGGTGAAACTATATAAGTACATATTAGTATATCAAGTCAGTGCCTCACATACGTATAAGAATATATGGAATAATTTCCTATCGCTGAAAACTATTGCAATATGAACTCTTTAACCTAAGCCGTAAGGATAAAATTGATCTGGTCATGAAAGAGGTTTTGTTCAGTGGGTGCCAATTTTTCAAAACACCCCGCTCCTACAGGAAACCGCCCCTCGTTTCCCATAGGCTGCGGGATCGATACACGTCCCCTGTTATGGTAGCCACGATTTTGTGCAATTTTAATACACAGATATCCGAAATATCTAAGTCTTTTAGGACTCTACATGGAGATGATAATATTGGCCACCATACTTCATGACAAGGAAGACGATTTCTATAAAATTCTGAATTATGGACACTCTTAAACTCCAGCACTACGTTCAATATTCCAGTGAATAGATATCGTTTGATTGATAATATAAAATAAGATTACGTTTTAGGATATCAGGTACGCATGTACCAATGTCATCTTTTGCTGTCATTAGTAGGTATTAAAATATACCGTATATATAGTTGATTTCATGTGTTTTCATTTTTCCGAAACTTTTAATCAAAAGTGGTCGCCGTAATTTTTATATTATTTCTGTTCATACAGCATATTGCAGCTAATATCTGTAAGCATGACTAGGAAAATGTTAGTATCTTACTTACTATATACTAAAATAATTATGAATCATGATATTGATGTGACATGTGACATAATTTTAGCACTAGAGTATGTGAAAGTCATTAATCTTGTTGTGACAAAAGATACGCAAAATAATCATGTGAATATTTTGCAATAATTTTTTTTAAGAATTTTTACACTTAGCAATGTATTTTTTCTACAATAACTTTTATAATAATAACTTTATAAAGCCACACACAAGCCATTTTAGCCGCAGTATGTTATGAAGATAACTTTATTAATCAAGTAAACTATTGTCAATGCGCATTTATCAAATTATCCTTAAGTTATATAGCATTTTATATATAATGCCCCGTTATGGTCTATGCAAAGCGTGGGATATTTAAATAGTATGTCAAGCTTGGTACTTGTTGACCGTATGAGAGAGCTCTCACGAATGTTAACTAACAACCGAGGAGAGGCTAATATAGGAGCTTAGCCTCTAACCGCACTGTCGCTGCGAACAATGTCGCCATTCCGCTTTTTTTACAACAAATGTCTATGGTAGAGGATACACTCATTACTATAAATGACTCATTATCATAATGGACATGTAGTTCTTTTGGTAAATGGATTTCGTTGGTAAATTATATTTAGCATGAGACTTAACGTTTTATTTAACATTGTTTAAAAGTACTCGGTGTACTTTGATGATTGTGATGATAATGTCTAAAATGAAGACGGGAGTAAAACGAAATAACGAATAATGTAACTTAGGACTAACTTTGATGTTCTCATTGCTTTAATTGATATATTGAATGTAATTATAAGTATATTTAAATTACCTTACAGTTTGCCTATCTTGTATTTTCAACGTGTAACCTTGCCCAATATCCACAATTTTATTTTGCTTATTATTAATTTTAATTATAAAGTCTCAGCAAAAGTGTGGACTCATCGAACAAAAATGGCGTACTTGGATAAATAATTCGATTTACAAAATGGACGCTAAAACACTTAAAAGGTTACATTCAAAATCGCATTAAGTCGTTTATAAAACATGCCAAGTTTCCTCGTAGTGATAAATGATATTTTAAAATGTTGCCAACACTAAATTGCTTAGTGAATGTTACGTATTATTTTTTGTGTGACTAGCTTTTCGTTGTAAGCACTACTGCATTTACAATGTGCCTAATGCATGTTATGGTAATTTTATTCTATTAGAAATTGCAATAAAATTTTATATACAATCATTTTAGTAATAACATGAAAAATGTAGAGAATAAGATATATTTAAATGAATGTAGAATTAACCTTTTTTATATTAATAAAATACATATTTATATTAAATTGATATAAATAACCATTTTTTTTTAATTTTTCTGTATTGGAAAATTGGCGTATAGGTCCAGTTTTTTGTAAATAATATTATTGTATATGTTATTAAAACTACTTAATTACTCTAGAGTGGTGTAATATTAAAACGCGCAGTATGCTAAAGTCAACGCAGGGAATTTTCAAATAAAACATAATTAACATATTGCTTCTGACATATTTGTTAAAGCTACATTATATCCTCCATACGTGTTTGCAAATCGCTGCGGCTCACTGGGGCTATATAATGACCCTTGTTTTTTTAGTCTGTTTACTAAAGACGCATCTACATGCGGCCCGCGCCTATGTAAACAGCCAATGTAAACAGGCCCTTATGAACGCATTCATCGTCTGCCTTAATAAAATACCCTCACCGTGATTCTAATTATTTTATTCCAGCAATGAGTAAATAAGCCTGCGTGCGTTAAATATAATAATATGTAGTCACATGTTAGTATAGGAGCGCGGTAAAAACTTTTTGGCGCCATTACTGCTTCTGTTAGTAATGAGGCATAGATACAGCCACCTTACCGCGGTGTTTAAACTGGTGTTTATTTTACCTGGATACGTGCCTCAGGCAATCCGATCTTTTCAGCGAGTCGTTCCCGCGCGAATACGTCCGGGTAGTGCGTGCGCTCGAACTCTGTGGACATATTCGAAAGTTGTACTTCCATATGATTGCTTTTCTACCTTTAAGAACGACTACTATCTCTTAAAGAATAGAATATAATAAAATATTCAAATTTATAAAATCTTATTATTTTTTATTTTTCATTTTATTATATTCCATTCATCCACACACTAAAATAAATAGAAATTCCTCGTTTATTTGCCACGACTCAAAATAGTGCTTCTATCTTAGTGGGATTGAACAAATCACGTTTGAAAAAATTGTTGTTCTAAATATGTCTTGTTTCGAGCAACAATAATATTATGTTGCAAATCAAAGAGCAATTTCTCACACTTCAAAAAAATAAATATTTTAAAGTAAATTCGGTCGTGCATTTCAAGTTATGTGGCAATGGCCTGATTTACGCTCCATGTTATTAGTAAAACAAAAATACAGAAAAACAAATTTTGATAAGAATATGAATTATACTTTAGTATTTGTCACAAAACAGCAATAATAGAGGCAATAGAAGAAAGTGAATTGCAGAACAAACAAACAACAAAAAGTAAGATTAACACGAGCATCAGTAATTGTACCGCGCGCCACCGGTTGAGAGCTGAGCAAATAATATGAGGGACAATATTTATTTATTTACTAATAACTGTTGTTATTGCAAACAATAAATAAGATGAAAGGGACATTGCCAAATTGGTTTATGAAGGCTCTGGGGAACGCTTGCACTGGTTTACGTTTTGTTCTGTGAGTTATTAACTAATGTAAATACTAAGACTTAAACAACGAATACTAATATATGGATTTCCTGTATTTTTCCGTTGTCTAGTTCACTTAGGATTATACATAAATTTGATTTACACTGAAACCAAATTACAAGCATTCTAGTTCAGTCTAGATATTGTCTCTTTGAGGAGGCTTACCATTAAGAGAGGTTTTGTAGTAGAGACTGGATGATTCGGACTAAAAGAGTTATTGTTGAAAACTTCACTTAAACTTAAGTAAATACTCCAAAAGTTCTATATCGACAAAACTATACATATACTATCTCTCATAAACACCACGCAAAGTAAAATATACGTGTTCGTGAGTGTTTTTTAAGTTTAGGAAGAGGTCGTGCCATGAATAGTGCTCTACATCCTCCTATGCAAAGGAATTGGGCCGGCACGACCGGGGAGGTAACTCTCGCTCACATAATACCGCCGTAAAGTGATATCTCCAGTATAGCGTTTCGTGCTGCTTGTGAGTAGCCGGTGGCCCAATGTGGGGGGGGGGACGACGCATCGATATGGTAAATATGTATCCACATGAACATACATTCATGGGCATCGGTAGTCGTAAAATTTTTGTTGGTTTAACCGATTAAAAAAACCGATTGTTGGTTTTCAGTTCTATTCTATAAAAAGAAAATTGTCGCTAACCTTTCTCGAGACTATCAATTTGGTCGTTGGTGAAGGAAGTTCGATTTCTCTGCAGTTTCCTCTTTAGCCGTAGTCTCATTTGTGAGTCCTCGTCGCCTGATGACGCGTGCTCACTGTTCCCATCTGAACCAGCTTCAGATTGCAAGGTGTCAACTAAACAAAACAAAGACGAAAAAATATTAACATTAAATCTGAAACGGCGACATTAAGAAAGAAAATGGCAAGAAACGCAAATGATATAAACGTACGACTCGAGAAGTTAATATAGTTTGTATTTAACAATATTCGAATGTTCAAAATATTAACAAATGTATTTAAGGGGACCAGAGGCTCTCCATCATAAGCCATCAACACAGCACTCGACAGGACGTTGTTGACGACAATCCACGAAATGCATCAGCAGAATTACACAATTGGACCCCAAGAATTACAGACAAAAATTTTCAAACCAGTCATCGTGAGCTATTATCGGATACTATAAGTTCTATCGTGCGGATCTGCGTCCGCCAGCTACATCCCCTAAATAAGGGGTGATATCAAAATTAAACGTTACTCGTAATGTTGTCGACATGCCCTCAGCTAATTGATTAATTTGCTTTATGGTTGAAGTACTTGAGTCTGGATGCAATGCTCGGGCCTGTAATAGTGGCACGGGTAGCTGGCTCCTCACAATGACCGGCCTGTTACACAATCTGTCACATTTTCCTGATGATACGCCGCTTTAATATGGGCGGGAGGTAATTTCCTTAATGGAATCAATTGATCTATGTATGAAGATTCATACAATATATTTTGTCAGAACAGTTCAATCGCGTACTTTGAACAGACTATGAAATTTGATTATTTAAAATGTTTCAGATTTTTTCCAAAGGAATAATTACAGCAAATATATTAACATGTCATTTGTTGGGCCATAATGGCATTCACAAGCCATGTGAAGTACGGCAGCTTCATGCTAGTTGTATGAGCGAAAATACTCGGACTGACTGAAAAACTGACCAGACTAACACAATCGGTGTTAGTCTGGTCAGTTTCGGTGTAATGAATGCATTTACAAAAAGTTTACAACACTTACTTTCCATAGTCACATTCGTCTGTATATGAATTTCTTATTAAAATTCTGTAAAAGCTTTCACATTTGAATATAAAGCATACGGTATGATTGATGTGCGACCTCCGCGGCGGACTTTCCAATCGGTTGACAATCTTGATTGATCTCAGTCGCAGCGTGCGCGCGCCCTTATCACTCCTAATGAGATCGCGTCATTTACAAATGTTATACGTTTCGCCTGCTTCCTGCACGTCAACTATATGTATGGACTATAGTTCTATGTAATATGACTACACAAACAAGTATTGGACGCTACACATTAACACAATATTTAAGTTATATAAATGATTATGTATCTTGATGAAGTACATACTCCTTCCAATATTGCGAGTATCATTCGGACATTGGTAGCCTTTTGTTGTAGCTTTTTCTTTATATTTCTACAAAAAACGATAAATTGTCATTTATACAATACCAGGGCTGTATCTTAAAATGTTATTCAAATAATTATTATAAAATTTAGATAACCTGAAAGGCTATATATACTTTATTTTACTTTATTTTTAAACAGTGGCCCAATTACCAACAAATTTTTACATTTTAACGTTCCAAATTATAGACTTCTATAAAAAGGTTCAACCCTCATTTCACCCTCTTTAGGGAATGCTGCAACGCTGTTTATTTGTATT
Organism: Eumaeus atala; assembly: GCA_017140195.1. Taxonomy (NCBI): domain Eukaryota; kingdom Metazoa; phylum Arthropoda; class Insecta; order Lepidoptera; family Lycaenidae; genus Eumaeus; species Eumaeus atala. The sequence continues at coordinate 175,718 of JAFELO010000614.1, read as the reverse complement.
AATCATCGAAGTTTAAAAGTTCAAAAATAACAGATTTTCACACAACTGTGAAATCCCTGTGGCACTCATTTAGAGATTAATTGTCAGCTGATGCCTAAGTAGTAAAAACCACCTCCTTACCGAATTTATACTCAATCTGTCCAGTGGTTTCGGCTGTACGTTATAAGCCTGTCAGTGAGCCAGGATAAACTGCTTCATATTTATATAAAATATTGATAATAATAAATAAATTTGATAAAAATAAAGATTTACCGCTCAGGTTATCTTACATAGAATATAAGTATCGTAGTCACCGACATATCAGTTTGTAATATATAGGAGTAGAAGATATAAATAAGGACCCAAAACTTAAACACATAACTGTAAGTCTCCAACCATATCTCAGGAACCGTAAAGCTTGATAAACGGCCTCATCAGACTTACGCACCAAGCCGCCTGTTTTTACTTTATATTGTTACAAAGACTACTATGAAGATGAATATTTTTTCCTTTGCCCGCTTTTTCATTATTTATCCTCGTGAAGCGGAACATAAAGGAGGTACTCATTAAAAAAAAAACGCTCAGAGACGGCAGCACTTAACCACAATCCCACCAATAACGACCTACAAATGATCGAAGGAAAAACTTCCCCGATATTCAGACAGGCCTCCCGGGCGGGGCGAAACACGAAAAATACATAAGAGAAAATAATAGTAGTAAGAAAATAAGAAAAGGAATGGAATAAAAGTGGGGGCGGTGGAAAAAATTGGAGAAAACAAGCACAAAGGGGACCGAAGAAAGTCGGGGCTGGAGAGATAAAGCGGAATTGGAGTTATCGGGGCGAGCCGTAGGTGGGGGCGATTATGTGAGATCGATACTGTCACTCAAGCGAGCGCGGCGCGCCGCGGCGCGGTCCTAGTGACAGATGAGTCGCGGGTTAACAGTGATTTTGTTGCTTGTTTGTGTCATAAATTCTTTTCAGCCGACATGGGCGACACGACCGGGAAGGTACTTCTCGCTAACATAATACCCGTGTTAAGTTATGGCTATGAAGTCGCTTTTCGGGCGGATTATGAAAGCCCGTAGGCTCCTTGAGGGGATAATAAAAAAGGAGGCAACGATAACCTCGGGATTTTCTTATGTTTATGGACAGTCACCCAAGGGCTCCTCGGAATCTTATGTTAAAAAAAAGATAGTACATTTATAATCAATTGCCCGTATAAAATATTCAAATTTTTTATTGGCAAATTTTCGGTCACCTTGCAGTGGTTATGGGTACGACAGACCGTGTCAGGCGTTCGATCCTCAATTTTCTGTCAAACAGCTAATTCTAATTGGGTTGGTTTAAAAAAAACAACAACTATGGATATATAAAATAAATTATGTATGATTAATTTGGGCACATTAGGAATTAATTCTAAATATAATTAGCTTTACATAGGTAAAATATTTTAAATTGTATTAACTCCATGAGTTTTAAAAATAAATATCGTTTTTAAAAACAGCAATTATTACTTCCAGTGCTTAAAGCACTGAAAGTAATAATGTGGCCGAAGTTAAAGTGTTATTCGCCCGCGTTCGTCATTTGGCCCGCACACCGTCGCCTCTAATTCGGCGGCCGGTCAAGACGGCGGTAGTATAAGTGCACGCACTTTCGTCCCGTTTTACTAAACTGTCGCTATTGTTTCCTTACACATTCCTTCATAACTACATGCATGCAAAATTTTCATCACCATCAGCCTTGCTGCGTGCACTGTTTTACATTCTTCTTAAAATATCTGTTAAAGTAGGTTGGCAGTCAGCGCCACACATCTCTTTCTCTTAGCTAGGCTTTAAATTTCTGCAGCTCTTGTCGCTTTTTGTCTTAAGTTGAACATTATTTAGGTGTCAGTTTGATCCATGGTCTAGCTTAGAAGTATTTCACTTCGGTTTAGGTTTGAAGTTAACTGATGTCAATAAAAACTGTCATGGTATTCTTCTAAGCTTTATTTTAAGGATTTTTCGTATAAGAAACCCATAAAGTGGAACTCATTGTTGGGTACTTTTATAAATTTAGCAACATTTTTGGCATCCACGTTATCATCATGATCAATCCTAAACTTCTTCCTCTAGGCGATTTGACAACTGCGCCCGTTTTACACAAAGCGCCTGCTATCTGACCTAAGGGTCTAAGGGAAACTACGACCATTCCTAGTTTAGGAATTCGAAATCCGAATTCGGATACACGAATCCAGATTTCCTCGCTATGTTCACCTCCACCAGACCTACTCAGGAAATGTGCAAAATAAGTCACCAAAACCTACTGGTACATGAGTGGGATCGAGCCTTGATCATCTCAGTTCGTGGTATTCAATCGTAAACATTATTGTAAAAGTATTCCCGTGTGTTTGTATTTATATCTCTACCAAAACAATTTGAGACCGGCATAAAGTGTCCGTGCCGCTATCACGTTTCGTGCGACTTGTGAGTATCCGGTGGTCCATTGGGGGGGGGGGCGATGATAAGAGGGTAACGCATCTGCGTAACAATCATGCGAATGTCCGTGGGCGTCGGTCATCATCAAAAGACTCCGCTTGCTCGTTTGTCCGTTTTGGTATAAAAAACCCAAAACAACCTGTCATCCTGGAGTGTATTACATTGACAACAAACTAATGATGGCACTGCCACTTTTCCGCCCGCTCAGATAGAGACAGTATCAAACTGCGTCCATTATTACTTGGACCTTAACAAGGCCAAGCCGTCGTTAATAGATTTTATGATAGCAGATGGAGAGCAAGGGATCTTATGAATTGGTTGTTTGTAATCAACTGTTCGGTACCCCCGGCGGGGTCATCTAAATTACTAAGAGGGTAGATAAGCCTTAGTTTTTATTATTGTGAGCTCGAGTGTGTCAATTGATGTCGTAATGTGAGGGGTGGGCCTTAAATTGCGTTGCTATTACTGCGCTGGTATTTCGGCAAATTGTGGTAAATAGGAATATGCTTCTGGGAATTGCATCCATTACAATAAGCGTGTAAAGGTTTGTAATTTTGTAACACTGAAGTTTTTTTTTTTAATTATAAAGTTTTGTTGTGGCAAAAATGAGGATTCAGTGTTATCCTATCTGTAGACACCGAGACTGTAACCCTTGGTTTCTCATTTTGATATTCCATCAGGGGTCAGGGGACCATATCCCATCTGTTTATAGAAATAAAAAACTTATTGCAACCATTTAATTAACCACAACAATACTAAAAAGTGACAATGATACATATCGATATTCGAGTCGTTTCACTCGCTTAAACGCCAGTTGGCACTCGAGTGGAACACAAAACTATCGATTACAAGTCGTCACTCGTTTGAAGCATTGTAACGTTCCGTTGAACGTTTTATGAATGAAACAATAACTTTTTAATTGACCCCGCCAAGTGGATACGATCCGATTCACGCAGAGCGATCGACTCTGAAACAAGTGCGCTTCAAAATCAAAGCAACACGTGTTATACACTTTTAGTGTTCAATGAAAACTATAGACTGCCATGGTAATAGTCGGGTGTTTGTGTTCCCCCTGCTTAGCAATAGATTGATATAAATATATATATCAACTAGAACTAATAATATCGGGAGAGAACTCACACTGGGATGCTAATAACTGCCCCGGGTATCCCGTGGTAAGTTAGGAAGTGGTAGTGTCCTGCTGCATAGGAAGAGGTAGTTCCATGCTGCATGGGAGGAGGTAGTGTCATGCATTATGGCACAACATCCTCCTATGGTACTTCTCGCTCGCATAATACCGCCGCAAAGTGACCTCTTCAGTGTCGCGTTTCGTGCGTGCGGGGGCTAAGGAGGGCAACGCATCAGCATAGTAATGATGTGGATGTTCATAGTCGTCGGTAGTCGTAAAAAATGCGCCTATTTCTCGTTTGCCCCCTATTATATTAAAGAAAAGTTAAAGGAGGGCTACGCATCTGCATAACTACTGGGAGTGCGAAAGTTTATGGGCGTCACCTCCGACAACCGGTTTAGATGAATGCTATTCTATAAAAAAAACAATAAAAAAACTACCTTAACACCCACAGAAATACCCCACAAACTAAACGTTTACCCCTAGTTGCCGACGTTTCGGATACGAGTTTCCATAACATTTATTGTTTTGGAAGAGTTCCAGAACGCTCTACGTACATTCGGAAAATGAAATCGCACTGTGAACTCGGAAAATATTAAATTTAACTTTGACTTAGAGTAAACATTGTGTCTTGCTTTCCCCATCATCATACCTGCGTTTTTATTATTATCATCTTTATGTGACGAAGATATAATGTAATCCCTTATTTATTATATTATTATTATTAAATAATACTTATAATCACGATTTAGTCCTTGTAATATTTCTGATACGGATCAGTAAGATAATAAAGATTATGTTACATACCACAATTTTGAGAATATAGAAAATTTGAACGAGGCTTCACCAAGCCGATGGATTAGTCGTAACTTTTTATTTTATTTTTTCTTTTATTTGACAGTACTATTTTATTGCCACTACGATCCTCCGATGTAAGGATCCTGGGCACTCAGTTTAGGTGGTAGAGAGAACTAACCCTCCATAATTCCTAAGTTTTACTTACGCTTAAATAATATTAGATTATAAATAAATGTTGCTACCAGGATTACATGAGTGTGTGGGAGACGCGCGTATATCGGCGGTCGTTATTTGAATCTCAATATATACTCATGTCCCGAGTGATACCTATAGTATTGGGTGATATTCACATGTCCCTCAACGCCGTATGCTAAATATTAACTTCGGGTAGACGCAACAGAGCAGCCAAATGTTTGCTTAGTATAGTGCAACTGGAATTTATATTGAAGTCATACCATACCACACGATTAAAATATTTATTAAAAAAATTACTACCTTGATGTCGACATGTTCCACCAAAGTCGAAAGGTCCTAGTTTCGCGCCCCAGGTCGGACTAAAGTTGACATTAAAATTTTTAAATTCCTAGATGTTCGAAGATAGGAAGTGTAGCTACCCCCTGCGTAGGAGAGCAATTTAAGCTATCATTCCTACGCCAGATTTCTCTCCGGTTGTGTCGGATTGCCGTCCCATCGCAATAGGGCAATGAGGGAATATAGAGTGCACTTCTGCGCTTTATTATATCCTGCGCAGTTTGCTCCTTTAGAGTCTCCTTAGTGATCGCCGTGTAGCGGAAATTCGGCTGGGATGACATTATTTATAAAACATCCACCTTGGAATTGAAAGTTCCCTTTTTTACAGGGGTGAAGGCTTAGGACACAAGAAGTGTAGGTACAAAATGACACTACTTCGTAGAAAGTAGGAAAAATGACGATGCAAAATAGCCTTATTCAAGTAAACGGCCTAACAAGTGAAAAAAAAAAAAGAAAAAATATTGGAAAGTTTCATCCGTTTTCCCAACTGTATGGTCTTAATGGTATGGAACCGTCAGTATTATAATGCACAAACATAAATTAAACGTTAATAAATATATAGATTAAATGTTAACAGAGGACGGCCAATATCCATTTTGATTGCCAAATATTTGCACATAATGATAGATTAATTATAAACGGGCAACACTAAACTGGCATTGTGAGCGCGTCCTTACTTGTCCGAAACCGCTTTGTCCACGATACTGTTTATATTCTAAACCTGTGTGCACAACCAATTTGTGTACCACCGCAACACAGCACAAACACTGCGGTGCATTTATTAATTTACAATTTCTATATTTTTAGCTTGTGTAATGTATGTTAAACGGGCAATATGCCCTTATCGTACATTCTTACATCTTACTTTACGCACCTTACTTCTATTTATTCTTACTAGGCTGACCTAAAACATATACAAAATACCTAAAAAGAAACCTCAGTCAATTTATGGAATTGTATATTGAACACACATTATCTAATAAAATATACTTTCCATTTTCTGTCTCTTCTACAAAGCATCGTCCATTTTGTTTCGTCCCCGCTTTTAAGTATTTAAAAAACTTTGACCTAGATCCGGCGCTGAAACACTTCCGCGTGTCATTTTAAAAATTTGTAGCCAAATAACTTTATAGGCGGTCGCCTATTTTAAATATAACATGAAAAACAATAATGTTAGCCATGCAAAGTGTATTTACAAGCATTCATTTATAAGGTATATCGCTAGCATTTGTATGTTATAAAAAAAAGTAAGTACAATTTTTATAGCTAGTAGGCATAAGTTATTGAAATAGATCACTCATACGAAATCATATAATATTTCTAACATTCGTTTTCATTTCTATCTACATAATTGGTTATGGTATCGTTTTGAAGGGCTCCAACACAATTTAAAGATTCTTGGCTGCCATTTATCTTGACAGAATTAACTTAAATCGTCTTCGACATACGACTGTCAACCACGACGTATCAACGATAGCATGATTTGTAATAAAAATTTCATTTGAAAAAGCTTTGAAGCTAAAACAGTTCTTCACATACAATTTGTTAAAAGAAAAGATATTATTTCAGACATTGAAAAAGGTATCCTACTTTCGTACGCCATTGAAACTCTATAAAAGATGTAACCGTCTCGTTAAATTTTCATAAGTCAGGCAAAGTAAAACTTGAGGGTAGTTGAAAACAAGAGCCGAGCAGCCGCTGGCTACTTTACGCAGTGGGGGCTGAATTAGGAGACAGGTCACGTCGACGCGCGGCGGTCGGACATACCACGCCAGGACGCAAAGTTTAATTCATGTCAACTACGCTAATCTAATCCACTTTCATATGTGTTTAACTCACGGATATAAACACGGAGAATATTTTGAAGATAGAACTTTCATCTTTTCTTTAATACAAGGTCGTGATCAGGCAGTACATATATACCATTCCTACAGCCTCGTTATAAACTTACGATTTTAAATTTATTGCCTAGAAAGGGAATAACACCTGCGAAAAAAGATCGCCATTTTTTATTGTTTATTTATACATAGGCTTACATAGGTACGGTATTCAATATTATATGTTTTTAAATATTCAATTCGCAATTCAGCTCGCAAATTTACAAAATTTAATTTCGGAAATTATATTTATGCCGATGCGTTGCCCTCCCCCTCCCCAATGGGCCACCGCCTATTCACTAACCGCACGAAATACGACACTGAAGATGTCACTTTACGGCGGTATTATGGGAGCGAGAGGTACCGCCCCGTTACCGGTAGTGCCAGCCATATTCCGTTGCATAGGAGGATGTAGTGTAATGCACTATGCATAGCACTATCTTTTCCTATGCAGCCAGGCATTACATCTTCCTAAATAAAATAATGTGAACATATAAACATATAAGTGGAACTTTCTGTTTACGTATATTAGATTTACAGTATTTTACAACGGTAAAACCATTCACATTTATGCTATCACAAATCATAGAGAGTGGGAATAAACCCCACCCCCTTTCTGGTGGGTGCAGGGAGGTTACTTGTTAGCGAGTTTCTTTACAGGCACGCAGACCGTGGTACGCCAGATTATGTCTCATTGTTTGCGCCACGACAAAGCTTGACTTTGTTAAAAGGATTTCGGTAGGAAAGTAACGAATAATTCAAAGAAGCTGTCATCTTTTGCACAAATAAACTTTTCTACATGAACACAATATTAATATTTTCTGTACAAGTCAACTTTTCTACATGAATACATTATTAATATTTACTGTACAAGTAAACTTTTCTACATGAATACATTTTTAATATTTACAGTACAAGTAAACTTTTCTACATGAATACATTATTAATATTTACTGTACAAGTAAACTTTTCTACATGAACACATTTTTAATATTTACTGTACAAGTAAACTTTTCTACATGAATACATTTTTAATATTTAGGCGTATTCTTGTGTCCGGCCCCTAGAAGACGGACTAGCCGTCGAGGTCTCACAGATCCGGGGCACTACACCATATGCACGCTGGCTGATAGCATCAGCGGTGTTTCTATTATTCGGCTACATCGTGAGTTGCGAGTCCTACACACTACCGACTTCAACCACGGCGCGTCAATACACTTCGACAAGTTTCACTACAATATTCAAAGCAAACTGTCTATACTCAAATGTCTTTTAATAAGCAAAAATCCGGAAAAAGCTTTAAGCCGCACGGACAGCTGGGATATGGTGTTTAAGGTCAGCTACGAGTTGTGAGGTCGGAGGTCATACTGTGACACGCCCCGCTTGCGTCGCCTACACGAACGTGACAGGAAAGTGTAGCAGGCCAGCTGTCAACAGGTCAACGAACCCTCATATTGTGAGACGTATTGTTAAATGCATTTTTTTTCTTCGCACATTCGCCGTAATTTTATTCCGACCATTATTTTTGCACACTTAGGTGCGTGAAACGTCAAGAACTAGTCTCCAGCGAAAATTATCTACTGTTAAAGATATCGTCCGGAAAAAACTTTAAAATTTTTACTGACCCTCTTTCTGATGCATTCGGGCAATAAAAAACCAAACAGCCCGGCATGATGATGTTACTTTTACCACTGACAGTCTGCAGGATTAATGGTGGTAGTTCCCAGTTGAGACATGTGACTTAAGACTGTGTGGTGGGATTAGCAAACTTTAGCGCGTCAATGTATCTTAGCTACTATTACCTGGAGCCAGGGGGATTACTGTCTTGCTCAGGTATGGCGCTCAGAGATCACGGGATCTGGCCAAAATTGTATATAACAAAACTTTAGTGGCAACTATTTCAAGTGCATTAAAAAAAATGTATATTTATACTAGCTGTCCCGGGAGATATTGTTCTGAATTTGAAAGAGAAAATATCAAAGGTGATCCTTATCACCTAGGGTTATCAAAAATATACAGTAGCCTATTCTCAGATCTACTCAATCTGCATATACAATCTGCTTAAAATCGGTGAAGCCGTTTCAAGGAATAAGGTAACTAGCGTTGTGACACGAGAATTTTATATATAAGATATAAATCATTTTAAGACTCACATATTTCTTCTAGTTTCATGATGTATTTGTTAACATTCATATTTCGTCAATGTTGTTATGTTTGCTATATGGTATGTGCTGTTTAGCTTACCTCTTTTGTGCTCCTCCGCGCTGGGCCTGTTCAGTTGTGGTGGGAGTGGGGCTGGGATGCTCGGAGCCGCGGGGGCTGTGGGTAAGCTGGGATACCACCAGCCGGTCGCCGCCTGACCGTTGAACATCCGCAGCTTCTCGTAAACACTATCGTTCTGCGCCGACGCCGCCTGCTCCTTCTGCGAGGCCAGGTTCCTTAGCACCCGATTGATAGATGATACCTACAGATAAGAAACGTTACAATGTATTGACACCTTAAGTCCGTCAGCTGGGTAAGAGATTGATATTAGTAAATTTGACTAAAACCTGTACGAAACCGAGGCAATAACCATCATCGCCATCGCCTTAGTAACTTATCACGTCACTAAAGCGTCCAATAATAATTAGATAGTTTTATATCAAAAGCAGATACATCATCAAAGACCTCACGTTATTTAGTCTTATTTAATTATCATACTCGATATCTCGATCGCCATTTATCGAAACGATTTTGTAAGTAAATAATGTAGAAAAATTATAGTCACTGATAGAGCTAGATAAAGCAAACGTATTGCGATATTAGAGTACTATAAAAATACATTGGGATATACGTTTACACTGAAAGTACATAAATATCTAATATATCATAAATAGCAACACATGTACGTGGTACTGAAAGCCTCCTTTTTTATCCAAATTCTTTTCAGATGTCAACGGATTTTCCGGTCACATTCGCGCTTTTGCACGCTGCCCTCCCTCGGCCGGAAAAATGTATTACCCCGTTGCCCTTGGCAACAAGAAAACAGATAGATATTATTATCTAGGGACGCTTCGCGCTACGTATAGTTGTACGCGTTAGATTGGGCATACATAGGTTTATTTGTGTGAGTCAGGTTTTTACGCATGCGTGCTTTTTCGCCGAAAGTAGATGGATATTGGGGTTTTTAGGCCCTGAAGGGGTGAGGGTGGGGTCTTGCCTAATCTGTGTCCCTTTGAGGCTCCCGATTGGAATTTAGTAATCATATTAAATTTTAAATTACACGTACTTATCAGTTAAAAGGGGGAGTTTGGCAATTTATTTCCCATTAACAGTGGTGTAGTTCGGCCGAGATTGAGATGATCTCGATACCTACAAACTGGTATCTGTTTAATATTTATTATGTCATAATAACTCTGCTTTTATTGTGATATCTTGGTACTTCAATATACTAATATATGACCTTTTCTCAACGTGAATTTTTTTTCTCACTTCATGGATGTGTCTACTTCCAGGTATTGTTGTCGGTGCCAGTGGTCCGGGGAGGATGCGACTAGCAGAAGAACGCTCTGGCGTACATTGAAAAGAGGGTCCTCTTTGTCCAGCAGCAGACCAAGAAGAGCGGATGATGATTATGTTACATTCCTACACAAGCTTTCCTATTTATCCCTATCTTTATCTATTCTGATATTTATTAACCATGAAGAATAATATTTATTATTCCTATTCTAATATTTATTAACCATGAAGAAACAACGGGTAGGTAACGACTTTTGCCGGCATTCAGTTGTCAACGTTTTTCACGACCTGAATATATAAAGTTATAGGTAATAGCTATTGGCATTGCTATATAATAAGACGTCGCTTACTGTCAATTAAAAGGACTGTTCATTTGCCACAATACCATGTTAAGTCGAACTCAAGCTCCATACTTGCTCATACCTAGGTAAGTATTCAGACAGAATTCTTTCACGGATCTCACTTAATGCGTTTCATGGACTATTGCGATCTCAATGCATCTCACAACTCATAGGCATGTACATAACATCACATCCTATTTCTCATGTTCCACAAATCGTTTGATACACGCAAGGAAGTTCGATTATCTATGTGGAACCCATTCTTTGTTCTCTATCTTAAGTCGTCGGCACACGCACACCTCTGTCATTGTTATGAAACCCTTGCAATTCATCTAACACACCTATGTGAGCAATTAATTTGTATTCTTCATATAAGCTTCAAATTAATTAATTTTCTATAGTTAATAATTTTATAGAGAAGAAAAAGATGATAATGATGGATCTACTCTATTTCCAATCTGTCGTATATAAATCTGAAATATATAAATGTATCCACTTAAAAATGTCAAGTGTAACAGTACGTATATACCTGTAGCACCCTATCAGCGATGATGGAACCATAAGTGGCAATCGTAACGTCTGAATACTACCTACGACTATACTAATATATTTTAAAATGAAAAATCCTAGTAAAATAAGCTACGAGCGCATTACATATGTATGTATAACACGATTTAAAAGTTTAAATTTTATTTACATTTAAAACTAACCGTATCCTCACAATCAGAGGACATACAGTTGCATTGTTGTGTTTAAAATTTGAGCCCTCCAGATTCTCACAAACTGCACAAAACGCGACAGACCAGCTATCACTTCACGCCGTTACTTTGGAAGTAATGGAAATATGTTATTACCTCTGATTTAAATGTTCCATAACAAAATAGTGACAAACACTGGATGAAACTATTACTACCTGCTATGGAAATATGTTATGTACCTGTATAGATAAACAAACAAATATGTTATGTACCTGTATAGATAAACAAACAAATATGTTATGTGCCTGTATAAATAAACAAACAAATCCCATTTCAAAATCACCTAAGTATATCAGCTGGATTCCGTGCCGTAATAGTGGATTGTATTCGTCGGATTGACTATACATTTAGTTTATTTAATCCTCTGTACCGCTAATGGAAGGTAATGTATGCCAGGTGTTACCAGCCTTTTGTATCCGAACATTTTGTGCCAATAATTATAGTTAAAATAAATGGTTGCTTAAGTGAGAATGCCAATAGTAGTTATAGACTTAAAGTCTATTTAGCTGTAAACTTTTTCAGATGTCAAAAAAAATGTGTTTTCGAGAGAGTGGCAGGGAAATAATGATAAAAAGACAGAGAGATCTATGAAAATAGGAATTTCTCTGTCTCACTAGCCTGGCAAAACTAATCTACCCACAAGTGAGCAAAGAAATCGTCACATTCCTTCCTCAGAATAATGTCATACCGGCTTTATATCCAATCTCTGTAATCTATATTAAATCTTCTTTACACGACAAGTTTTAATGTACATATAACTCTAATAGGAAACGTACAATTACTTTTGATATTACGTATGTACTTATTAATTATAATCTAACAAGCTATCACTAATCGGTTGTCCGAGGCTCGCGTCGGATTAACTACGATATAGCTCAATTTAATTCTGGTTTGTAGATTAACTAAGGTCTTTGAACTCGACTATTCACAACTAAAAACAAGTGAGTTTTACTGTTTCAGATAATAACATTTGTACTAAATAAAAAAAGTTTACCGCGGAAAATATAGTATGAGTGCCTACTTATTTAGAAGATTGAAAAGAAGAGGAGATGTATATCTTCCTGACAATTAATAATATATTTATACAATAGGTAGCATGTCCTATTCGGATATTTGCCCCAAATACATCATTCCAATAAGAAAAAAAAATCTTGCTAGAACTTTTTCATTACATAAGATTGTACTTAGCTATTAGTAATCGTTTAAAAAAAAGTTAACTACAATACTGCGAAAGAAATTATTTTCGTTACTTCAATACAAAAAATAATTTACATTTTTTATCATCTCAATGTTTAATTAAAAAGAAACTGAAAGCGTGGTGTTAAACGAAAACGCTCACTTTGAAATAAGAATGTGGGAGTGTCCAATGAGTCGTATTTAAAACACATTCTGCATTTGACAATTGCAATTGACGCCCAATCAGACGCAAATGTAAAACGTTTAACTTGTCTAGTAGAATTTGAAACGATACTGGCTGGTCATATATCTGGGCTTCAATATTTAAAAAATTGATACCTTGTACATTTCTGATGTAAATTGAGTTTTTGTTTCAGCCAATTTGTAGTCTATAAAATACATGCTTACACACAATACATAATTATTTAGTTCTAGTTTTATACATTTTTAGTACGCTCAGTACGGCGGTTACGTCATTTCCGAGCCAAGCCGGTCGAATCAGTGATCAACGGTGTGTATAAAGGGCCTTAAGTTCGGGGGCTCCACGTGATACTGTGGCCGAGGGGTTATAAACGAGATTTTAAAAAGGAAAGGTGCTCTCCTATATTGGATTTGAGGGCTAGAGTTATGCATCTTTTGTTTGATAATTTTGAACAAAATTTCCAACAGTAATTCGCGTCAATTATTTGAAATTTTTTGTAACGCCAAGAGGGGGTATATATAAAATTTTAATACATTTTTTCATGTATAAGGGGACAAACGTGAGTCGGAGCCCATTTATGAATACTGACGCCTATAATTACATATCTGTATAATTGTTCGCCTCTAATGGGCCAGCGAAATCTCATAAGCCTCACGAAACAGCCATCACTTTTCCTTGATATCATGTGAATGAGATTCTGTCGGGCCGGCCCGATACAGCTGCAATGCAGCATGGCACTAGCCCATACTAGGATCTCTTACTAAGACTTTTTTATATTGGAATTATTTTATATATCTACCTATATATTCTTTTAAGAATAGGTTTTATAAAAAGAAAATGAAACCAAGATTTAAATTGATATATCTTAGACTTAAGAATCTAAAATTGATATCTCTTAGAGTTAACAATCTAAAATTAATATCTCTTAGACTTAAGAATATGTCTAAGTTAATACTTAAATGATGTGATATAAAAATATGAATGATATTTTATTACGGACAAAGTACTTACGTATTCAAAGCCTCGGGACTTAAAACTATAAGAAAACGAAAACAAAATCTTGGTGTGAGGGAAGGGATCGAGTTCCGACAAGCCACGTAACATGCGTACATGCAATGATATTATCTGTGACGCAGAGCAACCTACACGTGAAATCGCATATACATTTCACATTTCGAAAAGACCCTTTAGGCCCTGTTCTTGGTACAGCTAGCGATGTATTTTGCTCATTGCAATTTCATCGTGCTAGGAAGTGGCACGAAATGAGCGCGGGCGTTCCGACGTCATTTTGACAGGTGACAGGTGTCACAATGATGCGCGTACGCACGTCGTTGCCCTAAGACACGGCGATAGATCATTCAGCCACGATAGTGTTAGAGATCCTCCGGCGTAGGTGGTCCGGTTGGATATTAGAACAAAGCACGATAGCCATCCATCCTGTCATCTTATATTGATAGCTAACTCAATTAAAATACATGTTAAACAGTTAAATAACCGAATATTAATAAGGGTTTTTGTACCTGTTGTTGATTATGTAACAGATAAAAGGTTTATGACACGAGTGTAACGGGAAAATTACGTGATATGAAACAAATGTATTTTTTATACGCATCTTATTTGAAATTTATATTATTATGAAAAAATAATTATAATATTTTATAATGGAATATTCCGTGATTCATCGTACTAATTGCTATTGGCCATTCGACCGGAAGAGCCGTCAACAATAGCTAATGTTGACAATTAATTAAATTATACTGCAGATGGAAATTAAAAAGACTAAAATAAAATTAACCATCTTTTGTTAAACGTGTCATCAAATACAAAAGACGAAAGTACTAAATCCAGAACGTGTTGTAAAAGAGGCATTACATGAAACACGGCGGGTATTAAAGTAATTAATGAACGAATGAATGAGATACAGGAAACGTTACAAAAGGCAGTTACTATTTGAACTATTGAATGTAAAAAGCGGAACGGGCCCGACAAAGGCTATTACTTGCGAATTCCGTTAGCTGGGGTCGACAACCCTCGGGATTTCGGGATTAGAATTACTATTACGTGCATCGGTATTATCTATAAACATTTTAACGTGGCCGCTTAACCCGCGGAGACCCCGGAGCTCCCAGTGGAAGCGGTTGGGGTGCGGTCCCGGTTGGGGTTTTTTCGCAATCCTCCTAGGATTCGTCGCAGTTTGGGGCGTTGCGCTCGGCGTTTCAGATACTCTTTGATTTCTGTTGTGTAATTACAGTTCATTTGTAATTTATGTTTATGAATAGATAAGTGTTTAGTATCTATATGCTAACTTGAGATTTAGTTTTTTTTAATTTGCAATAATTTGGCGCAAATTTCATAAAATTGGTTTCTTGAGAGATACTCCGGTGTTTTTTTTTTAATTATTATTATATAAGTTATGAATTACTTGTATTATATTATATTAGTTTAGTTCTATCATACATACTTTATATTATATTAGGTCCTCTCATATATGAAATTGGCGTTTTTCGTACTGGCCACTTCAATCACGAATTTCTCCTGTTTGGTAAAGAACTCCAAATTCAAATTTGCTATTTACTCATGTATATCTGTGTTTCGATGCCCGTAATTAATTTGTTTTTTTTTTTTTCTATTTGCGTCACGCATTTTACGAAATGGAAAACTTAAAATATCGCATTATTTACGAGTATGAGTTCTGCCGTGGCACTAGTGCTGCGGAAACAACTCGAAGGGTGAATGATGTGTATGGCGGTCGTGTTGCAAAATAAACTACAGTTCGTTTTTGGTTTCAACGTTTTTGTTCTGGAAATTTGGGCCTGCAGAACAAGCCTCGTGGAAGGCCTGAGACGCAAGTTGATAACGAAGAGCAGAGGGCTATTGTAGAAGCAGGCCCATCGCAAACCACATCCAAGTTAGCTGCAGGCTACGATGATAGTGATAAAACTGGTTTAATTCACTTGCAGCAAATTGGGAAGATTAAAAATTTCTTTGTTCAGTACAGGTTTCTCAAATCTGACCGGAGTATTACGGCTGATGTGTATTGTCAGCAGTTGCAAACCATGATGGAAAAGCTAGCGGCTAAACAACCTGCGCTGGTTGATCGCTCCACGCCACTGCTGCTTCACGACAACGCTACACCACACACTGCGCAACAGACGACTACCAAATTAGAAGAGCTCCAATTGGAAAGTCTAAGATATCATCCGGACCTTGCTCCAACAGATTACCATTTTTTTCGGAATTTGGATAACTTCTTGCAAGGGAAAAAGATCAACTCGGATGGGGCAGTCCAAATCGCCGTCAAAGATTTTATTGACAGGTTTTTTAGTGAAGGGATTAATTAACTACCTACGAGATGGCAAAAGTGCATAGAAAACAATGGTTCATACTTTGATTAATTAAATATATTATATAAAAAATATTCAACTCTTTATTCCTCCCATACAAAATGCCAATTTCATATGTAAGGATCTAATATTAGTTTAGATTATACCAGCTATACTAATTGACCATACATGTTGTATGGGTACTCATGATTATACCAGCCATACTAATTGACCATACATGTTGTATGGGTACTCATGATTATACCAGCCATACTAATTGACAGCCATACTAATTGACCATACATGTTGTATGTGTACTCATGATTATACCAGCTATACTAATTGACCATACATGTTGTATGGGTACTCATGATTACTTCTGCTTAGTTAGTAGGTATATAATCTGCCCGGGCATCGCCCCTTAATAATAGGGTCCCAACCTTAACAGATCATACACTATAACCTTCTTTGAAAATCACTATTCGCGTAGGTGAAAACAGAATAAAATCTGTTCAACATATTCTGAGAAAATCGATCAAATACAGACAGACATGTTTTGAGGATTTTCTTTTATAACATGCATAGATTTAACAGCCACGTTGCACAACAATTTGCTTGTTAAGTAGGAGGAGAGAAATAACGATATATGAGTATGTATACATATATATCTGATATCCCAATTCTGTATATTGCAAACCGCAGTTATATTGCTAGTAGAAATTATATTGCAAATCGCAATTATATTGCAAATATGCTAATGTTTCCATTTAGACAATGCAAATGTCGTTGACCGCAGTTTGCGGTGCTACTCGAATTTACTCATGAACCAATTCATTATGTGGTCAACAATATTTGAAAACAATGAAATTGATTCCATATTCAAGAAAAAAGCTTCTATGTAACAAATACATTTTTTAATTCTGTCAAACTTTATTACCTAGGTAGAGATATCGGATTGAATTGAAATTTTGCATTGGAACCTATTTAATTTTGATGACAATATATACCTACATTAGTGGGTAGGTGTTAGCTAAGTGACCTAATTCTGGCGGAAATCATTTTTAGCTCTTTCCGGTTGTAGGTTTGTGGTCATCACAGTATGGATAATCACGTCAAAATCACTCAGCAGCTTTTACGCGTAAATCAAAGATAGATAAAAATAATATTTTGGATTCAAAAATTTAACTCGTATATATGTAGAGAAACCAGACTTCTTTAATTTAAAATTTTGAACATTAAACCTCTTTGTTGTTGTTGACATAAGAATGTCAAATAGAAAAAATCCTGAAAATAGATAAATCATTTTGTTAATATGTTATAAAAGAGATATTTTGGAGTAAATTTGAATAATTAGAATTAGTGTAGGAATAAACTGTAATTGTCGTTTCCTTACTTTCAGGTGAGTTTTTGTAAATATAATAAATAATTAAATATTTCTTTGTATAAAAATTATAAAATATAACTTTATTTTCAGAAGTACACATGAGTTAATTTATTTTACATTGCAATAGACAATCTATATATTCTTCTCCGGACGAGGTAATGAGGCTACATATGTACTGCGTGGAGATAAGAGGTGTATAGTTCAAACCGCTAACATTTTATTACCTCAGTTAAAAGTCATCGTGTGCGGGTCTTGGTGGGTAGGTAATTAATGTCCAAGGTCCGTTATTCAATGAAGGCCTTCACTTTCACTTACCCGTAGGTGCATGAAATATTCACATGACACCGCACAGGCTCATTACCTGAAGCAGCAGAGTACATGGGCACAGCAACCGGTGGTCTGCGCACACCGGCTGAGAGATGATAAGGAGCTGCTAGGAATTACATAGTATAGAAAAGGACAGAATATTTTATGTACCTACCTCATTGATTCACAAATGTGGGTATATTGATTTTATTCCAAGCACGATGTCAGACTAATTGAATGTTCTCTTTTTGTCATATGTTGTACGTGCCTACTTCTTTTTTGGGTAAGTTTCCTAGGTACCTGATAGGTATAATATATGTATAGATACCCCCACACAGTTACATGGCATTACATCTTGAATTACGCAATGTAAAATATTATAAGACTATTTTACGATCTCTTTTTTTTCCCCAACTACCCCTGTTTTAAATTAGGTTTATTTAAAGTTTATGCTCTGGGTAGATACATTCTTGTCACTATAAAGGATATTTATAGTCATAAAACAATTGGCGGTGCAGGTGGATATGGTGAAGCACGAGGTGCGACTGCCTGCCACTGGGCCCACGGGCCACGTAACCCGACACCGCCGAAACGCTACTGAGGCGCATTTCGGGGGCTTCGCCGTCACGTATTATGTAGCCCGTCGGTTCCGTTTTCGTTTGCACGCACATCTCATGTAACTCACTGTTCTATGAGTTTCCAGCATCATCGTTGTCATATTCTCTTTAAACGAAACGGCAAATTGTACCTGAAATATCCTTTTCAGCTTTAAGTTAAGATTGTGTTGGTACGTAGTACGTGGGTAGTAAGGTATATAGCTGCATACCACAACTAGAGATAATTTGTCAAATATTTTGCCCGTAAAGTAGGATTTTCATGGGTTCCACCCATAATTTTTTTTTTCACTTTGGATTTAATTGCGAACAATTGGCCAGTAAATAACAATTCGACTAGATACCTAAATAAGTATTCTCATCTCTATCTATATGTAGGAAAATTCATATTTTATTGTCTGTTTACGTTAATTGTCGCATTTGCATAATATCAGGCTACGAATTATGTCCAAGTAAAAATCAGCACACATTTGCGTCGTTAGGTACATACTCTATTATTCATGCACCTATGGGTAGGAACGTAGACAGGTAGATAACCTATCACAATAACCACTGTCATCAGCATTTGTCGTTCCATTGACCTAACAGTAGGTAATATTAGTAACAGATAATTTAGTAAGAGGTAGTGCTGTGTGTGTGCTCACTTGATAACGCCGTAAAGTGGCACCTACGGTGTCGCACTTCGTGCGGTTAGTGAGTTGCCGGTGGCCCATGAGTGGCGGGAGGTTGAAAGTGGGGCAACCCATCGGCATAATTATGCAGATGTTTATGCATGTCGGTAGTCGGAGCCCCGCTATACTGTAAAAAGGTAGGTATGAAAATATCGACATGTAGAACAGCTTAGTCACTTAACAGATTATAATGAAAACCGACAGCAATGTAATCTGTCAGTAGAATTTATTATCTGTAGCACTTCTTACGTTGGACAGTGAGGCACTTGTTTACTTCTCTGTCTGTCTCATCACTCTCTACAGCTACTGCGTGAGCTCTACCGCTACAATAAACATCGGTTATGTAAATTAAAATATTCCCGATGTTATCTCAGACATATCTGGCCTCAGCCGTCAATTCCTCTGCCATCATAAGCAGTTGACGTTAATCCGGAGGGGGACAGAGAGGGCGCGTGTGAGCGGGAGGACCGACGTTCTGTGCACTCACGCGTGAAACGTGCCCTTATTGTGTTTCGCGCCAAAACAGAAATGACTAATGTGCACGTGATACCACTCACTAAATGAATTGTTTTATTTTTCTGCAAGTGCATAAAGTATCTTCATATAATTTCTGTATATAGGTAATAAAATTGTTATAAGTTTGACCTAGCATTTTGGGTATCCAACATCCGGATCATGTTTTAAACCTGTATCTTAACATTATGATTTCTTTTTGCATACTTATTATTTTTGAAGAAGCAATTTTTATTTAAGCAATTATTTGTCAATATGTTTTTTTTTCATTGCGGGCCTAACATAAGTAAATAAACACAATTTTCATCATATTCCACCTTACAAGTAATATTAATTAATCAGAAATCCATTAGGACTAAAACATACCTATTCAAGTCAAAGAATTATTTAGCTATGTTTATAGATCATTCATTATAGACCAATTTATCTATACTTTTTGATTTTTTTTTCCAACGCATTTACTTCAGGAATACCCACGTACAAGACACGGCGCTTACGCTCTACTGGATTGTGCTGCAAACGATTGTTCTGCGTATTTTTGTCCGCTCTCAGTTGGTAAGAAACATCACGCCCATTCGACCGTTATGACTAATACGCAACTCGCAATAAATACCTATCCCTCTCTAACACACGTGTCACTGCATCTATTCTATTCACCTATTTGCTCAGTGGGCCGTGTGCGTGCGACACTCATAAAAATAGCCCCTTCGGCGCCGAATCTTCTAGGCGCGAGGGATGAAGTATGAGGCATTCTAATTTAGACCCACTCGCTATGTAGGTACGTACCTACCTACATACCCACATATCGACTATGTGTTTACGAATTTATACATTTCTCGCAAATTTCGCGATTCCTGATTGAGAATAGTCGCGTTCACTTCTATTATCGATAAAATTTTATTTATTATCTACGTATGGGTAGAATTGAATCTTGAAATTGTTGACGTGTGATATTACTTTTAAGCAACTTCTCCACTTATTACGTTGTACTTACTTAGAACAAGATTAGTGACAGATACACATCATATTAAATCATGTAGGTATTGATATCAATAATTATATATATATACATATATAACTAAGGTACTTAAATACATGTATAATATTTATGGTTAGTGGAATATAAAAAAACACTAAAATCTAGTACGACCCTTTATATTTTTTTTAGTTAAGTTGGCTAATAGAAGGTAGTTCAAGTAACCCCACCATGGTTGAAGCCTTGTCGTGGCGGTGGGGCTCAGTAGCCTGGGGTTATCCGAGACACCTTGGGCGAAGCCAATTGAACCGAGGAGCTGGCGGCTCTTAGTACCCCTCCTATAAGAGGAGGGGACTTAAGAGCAGGAGGACGTGCCGCTCTTTGTACCCCTCTTATAAGAAGAGGGGACAAAAGAGCAAGAACTGGCGGCGCATTTGCGCACGGGGCAAGGGGCGAGGATGGGAACCTCACCTCATTGCACTGTCCCAAAGTCGGTGGGGTTGTCCTGTGGTGCGGGACAACCCCATCTGTGGAGGTGGCGTCGGTCTCTTCG
The DNA here is from genome assembly GCA_017140195.1 of Eumaeus atala. Taxonomy (NCBI): domain Eukaryota; kingdom Metazoa; phylum Arthropoda; class Insecta; order Lepidoptera; family Lycaenidae; genus Eumaeus; species Eumaeus atala. The sequence goes on along the minus strand of JAFELO010000614.1, from coordinate 154,614 downwards.
GGGGCTGACTTGCCGTCGAGGTGCCCTGATGATTTGTTATTCCGGGGCACCTCATCAAAGACGGCACTGGTGGCACTCGCGGTTATTTTTTGTGGGTATTCGGCACTATATAATGTGCCGCGAGCCCCACACAACACTGGACCCCACCCAGGGCCAGTGAAGGCGCGTAAATGCGTTTCCCCGCGTCAACAAAAAAAAAAGGTAGTTCAAGTAAGGTACGTTTAATTTTGGTACAAAGGTAGGTACTCGTTTCTAGGTATAGAAGTGATATTGCAACTACTATATTATATAAAAAACATAAGTACCTACCCACCTGCCTAAAGTTGTCATCATCATCATTATCAGCCCTTGTCGGTCCACTGCTGGACATAGGTCTCTTTCAATGAACGCCAAGACGACCGATCTCCTGTTGCTCGCATCCATCTCGGACCGGCTACTGCACGGAAATCGTCTTCCCACCTGGTGAACGATCGACCAACACTTCTTTTTCCTAAACGCGGCCTCCACTCCAAAACCTCACTGGCCCATCTGCCATCCGTTCTTCTGAGTGTGACCAGCCCATTGCCACTTCAGCGAGCTTATTCGTCGCGGATAATATCATCGGATACCTTAGTCCTCTGGCTTACGACTTCTTTGCGAATTCTGTCGTACAGAGAAACACCCACCATAGCACGTTCAATAGCCCGTTGAACTACTGCAAACTTGCGGACCAATCCCAAATTTAGAGGCCATGTTTCGGACCCGTATGTCATCACGGGGAGAACGCACTGGTTGAAGACTTTTGTATTGTCCAAGTTCATCATAAGCCACTACGTTGGGAGGATTCATTGAGGCTGTGCAACATTTCCTGCTCTCCAACGATTCGGCCAACACAACGATATCGTCGGCTAAACGTAGATGTGAGAGGTACGCTACACCGCTTTTAATATTTATTCAGCATTCTGCCCAGTTTAAAGTCTTGAAGGCGTCCTCCAAAGCATTTTTGAACACTTTCAGGGAAATGACATACCCCTGTCGCACTCCTCGATGCAATTGGATGGGCCTTGTTTGACCTCCCGGAAGCGCTCTCAGTATTTCGACGTATCGCCAATCGACCTGACATCGCTGTAAAGCTTCCAGAACGGCCCAGGTTTCGTCAGAGTCCACAAAGACAAGTCACAGCGGCTGATTGTACACATGTGTCTTTTGTACAACTTGCCTTATGGTGAAAATGTGGTCGCTGGTGCTAAATCCTGTGCGAAACCCAGCCTTCTCCGGTGTCTGGAATTCGTCAAGCCTTGTGGTGACACATTTCGTCTCTCTAGACTCTTGAGAATAACTTGTAAATATGGCCAGGAATTCAATTCAATTCAATTCAATCCTTTATTTCTCTTTACACAGGTGATGCTTAATATGTTTTTTAAATTTATTTAAGGGTGGATCAACAGTGTCGCCAGGTAATTTATTATAGAATTTAATACTTAAGATTAAAAAAGAATGAGACGCTTTCTTTTAACGGTATGCAGGAATAGCTAATTTATCCTTATATCTTGTGTTAGCGTTGTGCAAATCTGATTTCTTTTTGATATTTTTCCTATTTTTGTGAACATGTAAAAGTAAGTATATTTATGTTCTTGCAATGATTCTCTAGCCTTTAGACAATAAATTCCACGAATTTCTCGTTTTTGTAAAACAAAAATAGTTTCCGCGTCAGCCACTCTGCCCCAAAACAATATTCCATAAGACATTAATTACGCTAGGAAAATAGCCAAAATAAACCAATCTAGCAGTCGCTATGTCTATTAACTATGTAATTTTCCATACCACGTATGCAGCAGAGCTAAGCTTCGATGCCAGGGTCGAAATATGAGGGCCCCATTGCAATTTGGAGTGAACTGTTATCCCTAGTAAAACAGTGGACTCCACAAACTCGATAACTCATCTATTCCTACCTTAATAATAGTGTCTAATTTTCTAACATTCGGCAGTCTAAATTTCATATATTTAGTTTTATTGCAGTTCAGCATTAAATTATTAACATTATACCAATTTAATATAAGATCTAAAGCATTGCTTACTTCGTCACAATGAGTTACACCTCTCTTTACTTTAAAAAGAAGAGACCTATTATCTGCAAACAACATTATGTTAGTATTTTTTCAGCAAGATAAGCCAGGTCGTGAATGTAAATTAAAAACAAGGGACCCAGAATAGACCCCTGTATCATACCCATCTTTACAAGAAATCCATTTGACTTGCAAGCATTTAAGCCGATATGACTTCATAAGAGATAAAGCTTTATTCCTGACACCTTGAATGTTGCAGTTTCATAATTAGAATCTTATGATCAATACAATCAAACGCCTTAGAAAGATCACAAAAAATACCAATTCTCTCTCACACTTAATTAGAGCCACACGAGTGTCTGTTGTAGAACTGACCTTTAGTAAAACCATACTGTTTATTGTGGATCATTAGTCACAAAATGTGTTAATAACTGAGAGAGGTTTATCTTCTCGTATATTTTACTGAATACTGGTAATAATACTACTGGTCTATAATTTCTAGTATTGTCTTCGGAGCCACTCTTATACAATGGTCTGACTCTACAAATTTTCATCAAATCCGGAAAAATTCCGTCACCAATACAGTTATTAAAAAATTAGATGAGTATGGAGCTAAAACAGGAATAATTGTACGCATAGATTTTTCGGAAAGTTCCTATCTCTGTGTGTCTTCTGTGCATTTCAAAGTAAGAGATCTGAATATTTTTACAATATTATATGAGGTACATTAGAAAAGGAAGATTCAAATCCTGGAGCAATTTCTTAATGAAACTTGATAAATTTTCCGTACACTAACAAAACATCAACATTATTATTCGGCCGCATTTTGTCAGTTTCCGTCCTAATAACCCTCCATACAGTTTCTATAATATTGCCTGACTTTATAATCTTATTTGAAAAATACATTGACTTTGCCGCTGCACAAACTTTTCTAAAAATAGTTGAATACTTTTACATGACTTACGAATGTGATATCACTAAGTCTATATTGTTATTCTTCATACAAGTTATACAATTTCTTCTTGGATACATAAATGCCTGGTGTAGCCCACTCACAGTAGGCAGATTTCTTAATAATATTTTTTTTTCCTAATACAGAAATGTTGGTCAAATTCTTTACAGACTATTTTAAAGAGTTTACTACACATGATGTTTGGATTGGAATCACCTGTGACACATTTAATGCTCTTTTCTAAACTAAATTCCAAATGTTCTGTTTTGATATTGGTCTAAATTCTTCTACTGAACAATCTTTTTCTACTGTGTATTTAATAACGATAATTGAAATTGGTCTGTAATTCTGTAATTTTGAAGAAGGGATTTGACACCCTTCTTAAAAAATAAAACGTCACATCCAGGCATGCCTTGGGAGATTTCAGGTTCGCCCCTGGCTTAAAAGGCTCGACTGTAATTCCGTCCTTCCCTGGAGCCTTTCCCGCTTTAAGCTGCGCAAGAGCTAGACTAATCTACTCAAATCGCCTAACAAATGTCGTGTCAGGCTCGCACGCAGATCTTTGTTCTGGGTATCGGGACGAGGAGTGTGCGATGCATATAACTTGCTACAGAAAGCTTCATCTCAGATAAGATCTCAGGCTTAAAAGAAATGGTAACCTCAGAATCAGTCCTAGTCTTTGTCAGATGACTTCTTCCAAGCTTCCCCGCAAAAACCTTCAACCTATTATACCTTCAACTATTCTGCTTAATCGCTGCGGTAACCTGCTGCGAAGGTCTCGGCGTATTAGTTTGCGGATTTGCTTAGGGAGAAGCTTGACATCGGCACTCGTGAGATCTTAGTGTTCTCTGCGTTCCCTCCTAAGTCCAAGCACTTCATCTGAGAGTTAAGCCTTCCTGCTCGTATGCTTACTTCTACAGTATCCTTCACCCACGTCCCGCAAGCAACCAATCACGCCACTCATAGTCTCGTCAATTGCCATTGTAGTTTACGACGTATCTAAGGCATCGAACCGGTTTCTGAAATATCAGTTGGAATTTTTCGCCGGAAGTTAGGTCGGAGTGTTGACTGTACTAAACGGACACGCACGCTTATAGCCGAGAGCCTCTAACAGACACGCACGCTCATATGCCGAGAGCCTCTAACGGACACGCACGCTTATAGTCGAGAGCCTCTAACCAATCAAGCGCAAGACCGGCGAGACCGATGAGACCGATTTACCCGATCTGTACCACGCAACTATTATTTGGCTTTTCTTTTGTAATACTTGCTTACTTTGTGTGGATTTAGGCAAATAAATATATTCCTTCTTTCTTTCAATCGGTGATCACTTCCGGTTTTAAACCTGTTGATCCCGGAGGCATACTCAAAATACATGCTTTCGGTCCATCATAGGAAGGTCGTTCTCGTTCCTTGTCACAGTATCGGGGCTCTGCCATGTCCACTTCTTATGGGGTTTCTTCTTAAAATATGAGTTATTAAGAAGAGGCCCTTTCTCTCTGATGAAGTTTACCAGCATTTGCCTTCTGCGATTTCGACTTCCGAGTCCATGTGATCCCAGACTCGATTCGACACCATTTTGCACTCCCACTTTGGCATTTAGGTTCCCCATAACAACATTGAAGTGGGCCTTAACAAAAGCTATGTTATTCACTTAACAGAAGTTATGTTATTCACTTATTCACGACGAATCCCATGCCACCTTGTGATGCCACCTGAAGTGGAATAAGAGACCCTATTGCAGAGTTATGGTGCCTTTACCTTGTCTTCGGACTTCAAATAACCCCGGAATATGCTATCGGATTTTACCCAGTTCCACTTCCAGCTCAACTATGTGGTTATCTAGTCGAAGCGTTCTTCCGCTATAGTGTTAGCCCGGAGATTCTTAGCACCCCTTGTTCCACCGTTACCGTGTACAGAACTAGTGGAACTACCGGGAACTTGTGGCTGAATTCTGCTGTTGTAGTCCATTAAAGGTAAGTGCTCGTAATTGCCACGCTGAGCATTGGGTTTGGCAATAGCAGATTGGGTTTCGGACCGGCGCCACCGCTACCTAATTGATTGATGGTACCGCCATCATTCGGCGCAGCCGCTGTTCGGTGCTCCCGTCTACTTCACTGTCACTATGAAGCAGACGGGACACCAAACAACCAGGTCGCTGAAGCCTTCTAGATCTATTATGTCTAGATATAAGAGGCTATTGCTCTTTGACGAACTTTACGTCACCCTGGGCTTGGATTGAGGGTGGGGGTATTCTTAGGCTGTCTCCACACAGCGGTCCCCTAAAATCGTAGGGGTCACAAAGTTAAGAACTTGTGTAGGTTCACATATTCACGACGCGGACGACGAATATATGATAGGTACAAAATTTTGTAAAACAAAAAAATAATTTACATACCAATATTTTAAACGGAATCAATAATCTTATTAATTGCCGTATACTTTTTATTCGTAATCAGTGAATTTATTCTAAAGATGTCACAGTGACATTAAAATTGGCGGTAAAAATATCGCGCACTTTAATAAAGCCTTGGCAGTGTCAGGATCGGTAATCGAAGCCGACGTACGAGAGACACATCTGTCGCACAAAAAAAAGTACAAAAGCGGTATATTGTAATTTTTATCATCCATCCGGGCCAATTTTTCTGTTAATCATGTCAAAAATGGGATCTTTTACGTCCAAATGTAAACATATTGTTGGTCGCGGACAGATTTCTTGTATTGTTGGGATATTAATTGGAATGAGGTGCACGAAATGCATTTGATTTATCTCTGCATTTATATCTGAGTTTTTTTAAAGAAGAGGCATGGATAATCAATGCTTATTATTTTTTTAAACAGATGTTTGATTCGTTCAATGGTAGAAGTTCGTGAATTTAAAAGTATGAAATACTATCTTCTACGTAACCGTGACAGTGTTAGATACGTAGTCCAATGGGGGCGAAAGGAAGTCAAAGCATCGGCATTGTAATTTTGCGCTCGTCTTGGCTTGCATGGGTCGTTAGTAGTAAAAACTGTCAGATTGCTCGTTTGTTCCCCTATACTAAATAAGTAATGAAAAAGTACGAAGTTACCTGCTAAGCTTTAGTAAACAAATTGAAATGTTTATTTTAGCGAAAAGTGCAAAATAATTTGTGTAGCTTACAAGGATAGCAAATACAATCTCTACATAATGCATAAAGGAGTTTTATGGTTTCTACTACTTTATAAAAAGTATAAATTTATTATAGTGTAGTATTGTAAAAGGGACAGTTTGTACGGATAATAGATAAATTTATGAGTGCGAGTCAATAATTGTACTGTCAACAAAAGAGCCAAAGGACTTTAGGAAAATTTATAAACTGTCACATTTACAGAAACCCGTGTAACGGCAACGGACAAAGGGCCATGGGGTCGCGGGACCATATGGTCCAAAATTATATTCTAAAATTGGATTAAGACGAATAGTCAATCGTATAGTCCGGCTTATTTTGATACAATGGCGGCTATTAAGTTAGTTTATTTGAATATGTTTTGACAATATGGACTTCGTGAAGTTACAATGCATTGTGTGGATGGGACGTGTATGCACAACTATTTTTTTCAGCCTATCAGCTGAAGTGCTAACGTGAAATTGACGCAGTGAGCTAATATTTCACAGTTGGGACACCGTGGTTTATGTAAATAAATATTATGATTGTTACTGTAACAAATATACGTGTCAACCTGTTGGATGAGTCCGGTCCCTTATGAGGGACAAGCCGGTAGCCGAAGTACCCTGTTGCAGATAGATCCAGCGCACCTCTGTGTAAATTGTTCGTGACACCAACGAGACTTTAATGGGTAGGTATTCAGTTTATCCGTGTGTTAAGTGAGACAAGGATCGATGGCAGTGGGTAAATGCATTTTCCAGCGATTCAAAAAAAAAACAATATAAGCAACAAAGAAACCGGGTATGAAATTTAAAGACAGCACTTTAACTGCAATATTGCCCTTGTGTTGACATTAATAAAATAAAGAGTTAAAATGAAAGAGCGATGCCAAACGACAGATAATCACGTGCTATCTACTTGCCAAAAAACTGAATCTCTGACAAGTGTACAATTCAGCCACTAGTTGGCGCGAAAGTCCAGACGTATGATCCCTATAGTTAGATACGCATATGTAGGTACCTATTATAATAATCACTATCAGCATTTATCGGTGCACTGACCTAATATTGGGTAGGTAATATGGCCACCTATTAGTGTTAATCAAAAATGTAGATGGGCACACCTTTTGACCCTTGCTAATGAACTGGAGCTCATCCAACCTATAGGTAGACTACTTCCTGCTCCAGACATTATTAAGAAAAACCTATTTGGTCCCACACTAGATTCGAACTCGGAACGGTAGTCAGTCGCTTGTTGAATTACTTAAAAAGTAGGTATGTAATATGTTGAACACGCTAGTAGCTTCACTTCGGATTGTTATATGGATGCGGAAAACTCCAATGAGTGTCTTTGGGCCGAGGCGGAACTCCCGCTGATGTTTCTCTGGTGTCAGGCCGACGACGAGGATGTATAAAGTAAAGTAAACTCACGCTAGGAATATTGTCGTTGTTGCAAACGTTCTCGCTGAGCAAGCGGTCGCGGATCTCCCAGGCGAAGATGGATGGGCACTCGCGCTTGTAGTCCGCTATCTTCGAGACTACCGGAGTGGTAGCCACCCGGGGTTTCGAGCCGCCGATGGCGCGGGGCTTGATGGACCCCGTCTCGTAGTACCTGCGGACAAGGGCGTGTGCTCAAGTTTCGCATAGCACTCATGTGCTGTTGGACAGCAAAAGAAGCTATTCAACAGGACAAGAATGCTCTCTAAATTTAGGGCAAATGGGCAGTTTTTTTTTGTAACTACCCTCACTCATAATATCAGTCCTTTTATCCTTCGCAAATGGACCTCCGTAGTCTCACAAACTCAATATAGCATGAAACTCTATTATGTGTCCGTCACATTACGCCAGTGTTGTGTGTGCACGAGGCCAGTCACGTGGGCCCGGTGGTGACTGCCCGTCCGGCTGCAACGCAGTCATGGCCCCGCCTCTTTACAAGGATAAACTTCAGGTGCGCTAACTCAAACAGCACAAACCGCACGATACGATCATTTTTGTGCTATTTAGATGGGTGGATATGGTGTAGGTAAGATTATAAGTAAGATGTGGTAGTGACGTGCTGCTTTATAGCAGAACTAACACCAGATGGTGGCATCTCTTGTTCACATAACTTCCTTATACCGGCACCAAGTGAAAGCTACATTGTCGTGTGGGTACGGCATGCGGGAGTGAGATGCCCCATTTAGTGAAAGTGAAACGACGAAGAGCTCAACCTGTAATTGTGATAGTAAAGAAAATCCAATTTTTACTTTGGCCCGTTTGTTATTTAGGAAAACACCAGGACTAGGTACCTAAAAGATAAAAGATCATTAACCAGGACGAATGACGGTCTCCGACTGACATGCTTGAGACTGTATAAAAGAGTAGGCGCATGACATCCGTTTGGATACCCAACCCAAGAGAGTTAAGAGGTAGTGCCACGCCGCATTGCTGACTGGAGCCGACATTACGGAGGAATATCTCTCGCTTACATTGTGGAGTATGATACAGCAGAAATGTGACAGCTATAATTTAGCGTTTCGTAGATTTCGTGAGTTTTCGATGGCCCATTAGAGAGGAGGAGGGAATTAAATCCTTATAATTATTATATAATCGTATTGCCCAATCATCATCATTGTCAGCCCTTACCGGTCTACTGCTGCACATAGGTCTCTTTCGAAGGCTCTCATTTTCCACTCCAGAATTTCGTATTGCCCAATACGATTACATAATAATTATGAGGATATAGGCATCCTCGACATGGTTTGTCAACAAACTGAACCCAATCCCGTTTGCTCCCCTGTGCCCCTGTGTTGAAAAAAAGGTAAGCAACAGGGTATACTTAATAATAATAGATTCAGAAATGTAGCTTGGTAATTCTTAAGCGACTTCCTACATCTTGAATTCTTCAAATAAATACATTGTCAGTTTCTTAAAGCGAGTACTCGAAGCCACTTGAGAGAAACGAGCCACGTATGTTGTTACAATAAAACATCAAATCCCTCCCCTCCACTAGAACGGCATTAGAACACAATTACAAATATAATCTCCCAAACTCATACTCTCGAGTGCCTATACAAACTAAACCATCTCAGTAGTGCTTATTGCCAAGTGATATTTGCACGAAAAACATTCTACTGCTACTGTTAATAGGGCGTATTGCAGTGTTGTTATGGAGTGTGCAGGCGGTTGTCGCGATCGACATGTGTCGATATTCGGAGCGAGGGACGATACGATTGTCGACAGCGTCTTAAGTGTGGACATTATTGTATTCTAAACGATATTGTGTTGGAGGGGAAATTTTTGGAGTGAAATTTTATGTTTGTTTTTAGGGGCAAGCGATAGGACGTAATGGTATGCTGAAGATAACCGGAGGAAGTAGATGTTGTCACGTCTCAAGTGTAATCAATATGAAAGAATGGCAATACAATTTCTATTTGGACGCAAATCATCTACGACACTTGCACTCGATCACTGTGCATCATCACGCTTAACCTAACCTAACCTAACCTAACCTAACCTAACCTAACCTAACCTAACCTAACCTAACCTAACCTAACCTAACCTAACGGGACAGGCAGAGAGATCGGACCGCCACAGGTCACGATCCTTACATACCTGCCGCACCTCCTCCACTTTCATAACTCTCTTCATACCAACACTCCGGTTGCGAAGACTCCGACTACCTTCGGACAGTAGCCAACCAATTTGATCGTGGTATGTTGGTCTGGGTCTTCTCCGGTACACATTCGCAAAAATATTTTAATTTTTAGTTTTATGTTAACAATATAAATCCTAGTCTATTGGCCACTATATAATCACTAATATCCAAAGTATGTATGCTGCACCTGACACCCAGTTAAGAAAAAAATATACGTTATCGTACGTTTTATCCTTTAAAGTACTGAAACCTTGAACCGTCGTTCTACTATTATAAGGGTCATTATGAAAGTAGTTCTAAATTAAGGCTAAATTTAATCAAAGTGCTGCGTTAAGAAATATTTTAGTATGTCACCTGAAAAGCGTAAAACTAATTTAAAACTTCGAATTAATAGACGAATGCTTGTTACAAATACCTGACAATTGATTTTCTTAACAAAACTTGTTGTGGTCTGTGGGTCAGCCAGGGATTGCGTAAAGAAATCGTGTATTTCTAGATTGAGATGCTAAGCATTGGCTTGTCCTATTTTTGATAATATTTCTTTTATTTTCCAGATTTTTTTATCTGTCTCCCTCTCCTTGAAGGTAAGAGACTGACGACTTATAGATTTTATAGGATAATAGAATGGTACGCGATCTGATATAATACTTGGTGAACTAACCGGTTATTTAAAAGAGATTGGTACATCCCTGGACGCGACTATTTCGGCTGCCATATAGCAGAGCCACTGCTTCTCAAAAAGTATACCTTGAATCAAAATACCGTTACGTATTTATGTGCCTACTCTAAATTATACACCAATGATAATATGTTGTGATAAATCTAAATGTTGTTTTTTATACTATACAAATAACAATAAATCCAAAAGGAACCAAAGTAAATAAAAATACTATAACAATTTTACACACCGTTACACAGAACTGCAACACTTAAATAAATATTGGGCACAAGTCAGCGTCATCTGTCGATAATACTTGTTTAGTTTGTCGTTGTGAGCTATTACTTGGTTATTATCGTCGAGTGGCTCGCCTCCAGCCACTCGTAATCGCTTTAGCCTCGGGCGGCAGATCCAGAATAGGGCGCTCTGTCATAATTGAGTAGAAAACTGCGGTCTATCAAATCTTTACGTTCATTGATAAAGTTTGTTTGGATTTATCAAATCCGTAGCGCCTTCGAGCGACGAACATGACATGTATGGACGAAGCGAAAAAGATGTGCTACAAACAGGTACTTACAAAGTACCTGGCGTGAGTAGTAGCATCGCTCTTGCCTACTCCTCTCCTCTCTCTCCTGTACGGTACATACATGTTATTACGTTGTGCACAAGCTGTATCCCGCGACTTAGTCAGCGTACATTATAGACAAAATAACGAGCAATAATTAGTATTTCTATAACTTATGCATCATTCTAGTATGCTACAGCGTTGCCAGTTGTCATCAAAATTTGGCGCGATTGAGGAAATATTGAGAAAAAATATTCATTTTGTAAGAGGTAGTGACATGCATGGTACATGACACTGCATTGGCCTATGCAACGGAATGTACCTCTCGCTCACTTGATACCGCCGTAAAGTGACACCTACAGTGTCGCGTTTCGTGCAGTTCGTCAGTAGCTGATGGCCCATTGTGGGGGGGGGGAGGTGAAAAGGAGTGAGGCAACAAACACATCGGTATAATTATGGTGAAGTTCATGGGCATCCGTCGTCGTTGAAAGGCTCCGATTGTTCGTTTGTCAACCTAAACTATATAAAAAAAATCCATACATCCATAGCTTATAACATTAGTAAGAGAAGTGTAAACAACTAGACAACCGCTCGTTTGCTTCTCTCCAATGCTACTAATGAAACGCAAATCCAGAATTATTGGCCCTAACACGATAAGTATGCGTACAGCTAATGTTTTCTAGACGCGTGGATATTTTTCCACTCGCTAAAGTCCACAACTAAGTAACAATTATCGAATTTCGATATCTCTATCGCACGTGAGTCGACGTCAAACCTCGATCACTTCGAAGCTGATGATGATAATCCAAGGTAAATAGTCATACCTTGTAGTTGTGTTAGTGAGTTGTTCCGTGCACCGCGCACGGGCTCCGTGCAGCCGCCAGCGGCAGGGGTCAGATGCGCGATAACAAGCCGTCGCTAACAACCTCTTATCAGATATTGCCTTTCAAGTGCTCCCAAAATACAAATTGGGTTTCAAGAAAACAGGGGTGAATATTTATTTTTATATCTCGTTATGTTCACTTTTTTATAGTCATCGACAAACCGGAGCCTTATTACGACTACCGACGTCCAAGAACATCCACATAATTACTATGCTGATGCCATTGCCGTTGTCATCTTTCGTCGATCCACCAATAACGTCGTGCAATAAACACTACGATGGATTTCCGGCCCTCTCCATAAACTATGCTTTAATATTTATTGATCGGCATTAATGAATGCGAAGCAATCTTGTCACTACCAAGTTAGATTTTTGTTTGATTTACCACGCAGAGTTTGCTACACTTAGAGGTCCCTATTGAATGATTCGGTTTATGGCACTTTCATGACGACACTAAAACTTACATGACCTTACGAGTGTGTCAATGAAGTGCTTTAACAATGACAAAAATACATGATTCCCTCCTGCAGGTTGGATGCCACTCATTAGGTACTACATAAAACTATATTACACATATAATTATAATAACAAACATATAATTTTGCAATTGTAATTTCCAAATATATATTTGGAAATAGCAATTGCGAGAACAAGATATACGTAATGTATGTAAAAAAAATATGCAAAGAAGATACCTACTTGTTTAAAAAGTATACTGTCTGTCCTATTTTGTGGAAATGGAATATGATTTTATTAATCTCATCCCCTTTGCCGTACGAACATACAAATATGAAAAAGCACATGAAAATAAATAAATATAAATTAAATAGAGCAGTGCAATAGTACAATGATTCGATAGTTGTTCTCGATGACCAATGTTTGATTGTTATTCAGCCTAGTTTGTGTATCTACAAGACCATGCACGGGTTAGCTATCACTATTCCTTCATTCACAGCATTTTAAACTCATTATTTGTACTTATTGTTTTAATTTATAGTTCAGTTGACTATATTATGTACAAATCAAACTTTTGTGTCAAAGGATGTCTCTTCGTATTTTTAACTTATATAGGAAATTTAGGAAAAAAGATAAGCAATGTTTTGTCTTGATTTTAACTATGGCTCTGTTCTGTACTTACTTCATGTTCCATGTTGATCTGAGACAAAAGAGAAAACATATTGAAATACTTATTCTTTTTCTCTAAGCTAATTACTGTGTTAGTATCTGTATAATTAATCGCTATCCCTACTATTAACTACCGTTAGTATTGCATGGCATGGCTTAGCAAGCAAAAAAGACAAGTACTGCCTAGAGATACGAAGGAGCCAAGAGCACCTTAGAGCCAAGTTTTGGCGATAAATCATAATTGTTAATTGATTTCTCAAAATGTAACTTCAGAGTTCTATTCCTAAATACTTTAAACTTCATAATCATTGTACATAATCTGCATATAGACGGTCGTTTCCCCAAGCACACAGCCCTAATATCATTATTTGTGATTAGGAAAACACAGCCAGACTATAAGATTAGTAGAATATAAGTATCAATGAGTAGAGTTAGAAATAAAACGAGGAGGTGAAACGGAATCACACAAGCACAGCGGGAGGGCACCGTAATTAGGGATCCCGCTACGCTTGCCTTTTATAAAACCCCAAGGAACTGCGGAACCCCTTTATCGTAATTGGCACGATAAGAATGTCAGGGGTGTATGAGAAAATATAGCACTTGCAGTCGACCGGGCAGCAGACGCTTACGACCAAATTAATTGGCGGGTTATAGGACGAAATACTAACATGTCTCGGTTGAACGCCAATGTTAGACAGCAATTTAGGTCTCGAATTCTTATGATTTTTAAAATAAAAATGAAATAACACATCTTGCTTTTTTAATAAGAGCTGATAACTTGCCAGTTGCCAGTGTCAAGTTTTTAATCCTTTGTTGATAGCAAATTTAGTTAATCTTCGGGAATTGTAATCTTACCATCACTCATTAGAAGTGTTTAACAACTTATATGTTATGTTTAATAACAATTCCGAAGCTTTTCAATCAATACTTACAAAAATATATAATAATATTGTTTGCCCTGGGGCCTGCCTTGAACAAAATCGCTTTCGCACAAGATCTCTTCAAAGGAAAGTAGCAGGGGCGCCAATTACGGGCAAATATTATTTATTTTGATTTTTATTTAGGGGCGGTCGTAGGACAGCCCTGACATAAACACCCTACATTAAAAAATCAACTTCTTTTGATTGACGTCTTTTACATTTTTATTGTTCCCAATTGACTTTTCGACTATTGTTGAGGTCGAAATTATAAAAAAAAGTAGTTTCAACCTTGGTAGGATATTAATTAGTTCTATCCAAACATAAATCGCAATTTGAGTTCACCATTTACTTTGTCTGTAATTTTTAGTTTTAATAATGTGTGTTACTGTGTTTTATATTATCATAATATAAATTTTAAATTCTAATTTAAAAAATATGTATGGATAAGCAAGCTTTCGCCTCAAGTGCAAATTGGAAAAAAAAACTTAATATGATTCTAGCGCCATTGAGCCGCGCTAATATAAATTGGAGTGGTATTAAAACTAATATGGATTAAAATAGGATTTGTATTTCAATATACACTTGAGGGCCGCTACTCCGTAACCGATAAAATCGCAATCAAACAATAAATACCCCGGCGGAGTGGCACCCTACCGTCGACACCCGATGTCGATTCCCTGCACCCGCAGAGAGCACTTCATTCAAACAAAAACAATACATGTATGGGAATGCAAACGAAAACTTTTGTATTGATTAAGTCATTCAAATATTAAATTCGTAGGAGCATTGTTCCGCCATTGTGCGGTTCCTCGGGAGGTTACTATGGGAATTTGATCAATTTGTTCACGCGTGGCTCACTACTCCGGAGACCGTCTTGGACGATCTCCACAATGAGTCGTAGGCACTGTGTCCACAATAGGTTTTGTGCTACTTCATTTATTCACATATTATTAGATTTAATTGTTATGGGTGCACTTTGGCGTGTTATACTGAATATTACACTTTTGGTCAAATTTAATTGATAGAATACAAAATTTTAAGAGAATCTTAGCAAATATAATACGCAGTCTATGTAAAAGTAGAACAACATACACTTTTGTAACGATTATATGAACTACAAGGAAACAAGTAATGAGCTACTCAAACTTTACACAAGTACCTAGCGTGTGCACACATTTGTTCAGACACGCTCTGCAGCCCAGACGAACTGGTTGATTGTAGCATTATTTTTTCTATGTCCAGCAGTAGACGTTGTCCGGCTGATGATGATGATGATATTTATTTCCGCTAAAATAGGCAAAAAAAGTTGACGATTTTTGTTTCACCGCTAATTACCTGTTTCGTATGATAATTCTTAATTTTAGAAGACACCTGACTTGATTTCGAACAACGTTTGAGTGCTTCCACGATGTAGCGGCATCACACGTGTGTTTAAACTAAACTAACAATGCGTTTGTCAATTACCAACGTCATCGGCACGCCTAGTAACAATTTTCTCTGTATTTAATCATAAATCACATGTCCTTAATTTTTATGCTTAGTTAATGGAGTTGAGAAACCGTCACATCGGTACATAACATGTGTAGGTGTAACATATATATATATTTATAATGTCCATTGTATAAAATATCATCAGATCATGTAAACCAACTGACCTGCCAAGTATTTTGGAGACGCATCCGTTGGAGACCTGCAGGATGCGGCTGATGTCGCAGGGCCGCGCGCCCGAGTGCGCCAGCTCCACTATCTTCTGCCTCGTGGAGTCCGGCAGCGGCCGTCCATTGACGTACACCCCGCCCAGCTGGTTGATTCCGCTGTGTCCGGCCGAGGAGCATCCGAAGAGGCCCCCGCCGCCCATAGCGGCACTATGCATCAGCTCATCTATAAGAAATAATACGTGCTCGTTCAAATACTGACGGTGAGTGGTCACCGTTACGTCACCATGACGGTGATTACGATAGACAAAGTAGAGAGAAATAGAGAAGAATGAAAATAATATGTTTCAAGAATTATATTCCGGCATCGCCCGTGAATAACAACACAAAAATTATGCACTAAAAGTTTCCTGGGGAATTGTCTTCGTTAATGTCATTGGTGAAAACCGCATAAAAATCCCTTCAGTTGATTTTGAGAAAATCGAACATATACAGGATTTTGTGGGCTTTGTTTTATATATCTAATTGATGTAGAGTTACATCCTACAAGTAACTCCCGGCATTTGCACAAACACAATTCATACAAATTTCCTAATTTTCAAACAGTAGCCGAATAGTAAAGTCCCCAACTTTCAAAATTAAGGACTTTCATACAAACTGTCAACCCCTCTTTCAACACCGTAAGAGTAAATTTTTTACAAGATCTTGTTCTATTTTTACAAAGTATATTACTCAAAACAAAATAAGGGCCACTAAGATTCTCGATGTATCATGAAATTTACGTAACTACAAAATAATGTTATTGATTATAATATAGGCTAACAATTGCTTAAAATAATGATCATGAATTGTTTTTTTATGTTCATAATAAAATTGGCCATTTTGAATGAAAAACATGAACAAAAGAAATCACGTGGAAAAGACAAACTACTGTTCCTGTCACTTTTGTTTCTTCTTTTTAATAACGAGTATGTCCTCCTCTCTATACATATCTCTCGTATGCATACTCTGGATTAAATTCCTCACGTTTTCATCTGGAATCCTTCCAAGCATATTTTAAAGCGTCAATCAGCTGCTGTTGGTTGTGGACCCCTTGCTCATTCTCTCTAACTCTTCGTTTCAAGTGGTCCCACAATGGCTCGATCGGATTTAAAACCTTACTGTTAGCTGGCCATGGTAATACCTAAATACACTCTTCTAGAACAGTTTGGGTGGATCGAGCTGTATGCACGGGCATTATCTTGCATCAGGATGAATCCAGGCTCCACTCTCTGTGCAAATGGGATCACTTGAGGCCTGATGACGTCCTCGATGTGACGTTCTGCAGTTACGGTACCCGAATTTAAAATGTTGAGCTCGGTTTTACCGTGTAAACTAATCTCACCCCAAACCATTACATTGGGACCACCGGAACGGTCAACTTCGTGGATGCAGGATTCTGAAAACCGCTCGCCGCGTCGTCTCCACACTCGTAACACGCCGATCATCATTAAGAAATTTTACTTTGTACTCGTCTGTAAAAAGCACCTCGCCCCACTGATTAATCCCCCAGTTCAAATACTTCGAACAACTCGTCGTCTTGACGTTTGCTGGTCTTCGTGCAATCGATTACGTATAGTTTGATCACTGACACGGGTACCCGTTGTCAGCCGGAGGTGGTTTTATAACTTAAGGGCCGTTACTGTACGATACGACGAGCACTTAGTTGGATGTACCGATCCTCATGAGTCATTGTTATGCGAATTCTACCTGAACCTGGTCTCCTGGCAACACTTCCAGTGTCTTGGAAGCGATTCCATACATTTTGGTCAGCTCTTCGAGAAAAACCCAACTGCAAACCCACGTAACGCTGAGAACGTCCTTCTTGAATCATAGTTATGGCTCTGGTTGCTGTAATTGTATCCATGTGCCTTCGTACTAGTGACATGATTAACGCGAGATGATCAATGAATCAATTAAAATTGAAAAAGTATTTTTTTTTCCTAAAACAACCGAAACAAGATAAGAAGATAATCAGAGGGAAAAATAGGAATAACATACAATTATTTTTTTCTTAAAATAATGGCCAATACTTTCAAATTAGGAACACGAACACATAAAATAAAGAAGGCATAAAAGAGATCAAACACCAAGGAGTTCGTAACATGAATATAATGCTACTTATCAGTTACTTTCAGCTTACTAAATTGCACTTAAATGGAAATAAACTAGTGGCCCTTATTTTGTTTTGAGTAGTATATATAGTAGTATATATATAGACCAGGTGAGCTGTCTCATTAAATACTGAACAGCATAGTTCGCGATTGCATAAAGTATCATAAATAGCACTTATCGGAACTTATAAAAAAAAGGGTTTGCATTATAAACCACAAAGATCTCGCGGATCCGAAGATAAAATTGTACGTCGCCACAAAAAGAAGAAACGCGACCTTTTTTTGTTTTTTATACTATGAATCAAAAACGTTGAAAAAAATGTTAAGTTACCCGCAAAGAATTTAATCCCAAAAAAATTAATATACCCTATCCTGAAAAGTAGCTTAGCCGTACTTCCCGCCGGTGTTCTCAAGAGTCTAAGAACTAAACAAGCGTATTTTTATATAATAACGGGCCAAACGAGCCTATGACTACTGACGCCACTAAACCGAAGCATAATTCTTATACTGACGTGTAGAACCCACCTTCCTCTCTTTCCTCCAATTGGTTACTGGAAACTTGGCAACCTCTTGTACAAAATATTGATGAATATTTTTTTCATTACTCAGGGTTCTACAGACTTAAGAGAGTGAATATTAATAATTTTGAATAAATAGCAACGTGCCAGCAAAGTGTACCGCTGGACGAAGGCATTTTACATTGAAGACCAAGAGGTCCTCTCCCCTCACCCCTGCCGGTAATATCCCATACTCCTATATAATCACGTTCCTCTATTTGTGCTTGCCTAATGGTTTCAACAGACTACATGCGTTACAGATGGCCTCCGCTCGCATCGGCTGTGTTTTCACGCCACTACTCCTCAATGGAGGATTAGATTCGTTCAACCGATGGCCGACAGATAATGCCTTTTTAGCACACCCCTTATAAACGCCTCGCGGTAAAAAGTGAACAATTGAATGCAATTTGTGGGCGAAATGGGGGCAGGCTCTTGATTAAGGCTTGGTAGGGAGGAGTTTTTTTTGTTCGCTTATAATTTGGTAACGTGTATGGAATGTAAATGCGTAAGTACATATGTATGTTATGTGTATGAATTGTTAAATAATAAAATAGTTATCACCGTGTTTAATTTGAATTAAATAGATTAAAAATAATACAATATATTTTGTTGTTGGTTTTGAGGGACAGGGCATCTGTCTTGACATTACAAACATATTACGTAAAAAATGTAAAATTATATAAACCTGTGATATGCGAAATATTGCACATATCAACTATTGCTTCATATTCCAATAGTTTGAGATTTGTTTATAAAATAATATTATTTTATCAAAATCTTACAAAAAGTGTAATCTACCTAATCGTTCTCTATGTCATTTAGCAGAATTACAAGTAAATAGTCAATTTAAAAAACAATGGCAGTCTAAATTTGACTCATCTCAAAAGGACAAAGTATGCGACTAAACTCCGCCTGGCCAGAAATATTGTTGCAATAAAAAATAAATGTTACATTTGAATTTAGAATCTGTCATTTTTATACGATTGTTCATTGCATTTTCTCATTTTGGCGCCAATACATTGTGCAATATTTTGAGATATTAAATGTGAGGGCAGAATCGCTGTGATTGCATTACACAAACAACAATACAATTTTTAAATCTCACTCTGAATATAGCTCCTAGAAACATGTATTTTAAGAGCTGGCTTAGGACTGGCGCCTATACACACTGGTCATTTCTTAAATGGTAAATTAAGGTTGAATAGGGCGGTAAAATATAAACAAGTATTAAGCAGTACGCAAAGGGAGGTCACTGAAAATTTTTTTTTACGGATGCGAATTCTGTTACAATTGAGACACAATTTGACATACAAAATGACCGTATCTATGCTCGAAGCTCTAAGGAAGCATCCCAATTAGTCGGCAGAGTGTAGCGGTGGGTATTTTCCGACTTCAGTGATGGTTTGGTAGGGTGTTATCTATGAATGTGTGACTGAGCCAACAACGAGTGCATCGAGAGATTCCATTCTTGAGAAGGTAGTCAAGCCCCTTAATAACACTATGTTTAATAACCAAGTATGGTCCATCCAGCAAGACTCGTCGCCGGGTCATACGGGTCGGTTCACGCGGTCTTGGAAGCGAACGTATCGGACTTCATCAGAGCTGAAGACTGACCATCGTCTAGGTCCACTCCTAATCCACTGAATTATGATTTATTGCCACTTTTAGAGAGTACAGCTTGCTCTGAATGCAATGATAATTAATAGTCCATACGATTAGCTGTGAAGAATGTCCCAATGAAAGAATCTATTGATAACTGGCATCAACACCTAAAGGACTGTATTGATAACTGGCATCAACACCTAAAGGACTGTATTGATAACTTTGATAACTGGCATCAACACCTAAAGGACTGTATTGATAACTGGCATCAACACCTAAAGGACTGTATTGATAACTGGCATCAACACCTAAAGGACTGTATTGATTACTGGCATCAACACCTAAAGGACTGTATTGATAACTGGCATCAACACCTAAAGGACTGTACTGCAGCCAGTGGAGACCACTTAGAACGAGCTTATATTTTCTATTGTTTTATTAAAATAACTCACCGTAAAAGTAATAAATATTAACTTAAGTTTAATTCTTTTTTCTTTCTTTGTTACAATATTTGTGGCAAGACTCGATGAAGGTTCAGAATTTACATATATCCAGAACCTTCGTCAAGCTTAAAGGAATATGAAATTCAATTTTGCTAAACAACGCTGCGAGGCTACGAGACGCGTGAAACTTAATAATAACTAGCGTTCATTACACCTAGTCTTAATTAATTATGCCCAACGCCAATTAAGCGACGTATTTTCGCGCCAAAACGCGTTATTAACAGCACCTCTCAGCTCGTCAGCCGTCGCTGGTCGCACTAACAAGCAAGCGGCTGTTAAAGAACAATGGACAATCGCTAGGCAGACCCCTCACCCCGTAATATTGGTGCGAGGTACGGGATCAAGCGTTTTTTGAGCTATAGACTTGAACACAATAATGTATACATGATTATAGGTAATAAAACACGATTATAGGTACTAGTTAATACCGGCACACTCCACCTGAAGTCATTAACTAAACGTCTTTTTTGACAATAGCCTTAATATGTTTTCTGTAGTAAAATACATAAAAAACTAACTGCGCCTACCAATATTTCATACAAACTCCGATTTGGCCCCTTAGGCAAAAAAAAATATTTTATTGTTTTTACCTTTATCAATTATTTAAGCTGTGTAACATCGCATAACTAATTGATATTTCTATATTGTTATTGCGGAATTTTAGTTTTAGTATCTTAAATTTGCGCGACATCTGTGATATTTTCGTTTTAGAGATATCTTTAATTGTGCTCCCGATCTTGGCCTTTTCTTAAAAGGAATAACTGGTTACAGCTGTTTTCATTATCTGTACTGAAAGCAACGGTTCCGCTTGTGGTTGCTAACGGATATATTCGCTACGTCTCGTCGCTCGCATCGCGAACTGTCGGCGCAAGTACGCGTGTCGTGTGAGGGAGTGTTTTAATTTCAGAGGTGCAATTTATTCGAGCGATTTATTTTTAATCCTCGTTTTTATGGGCGCGACTCTATAAATTTATGTGTACTTGTAGTTTTTTTTTTACATTACACTCAAAATTTACTATATGTTTAACGTTGTAAAAACTGTGTAGTGTAATATGCGCGCTTATCCTGGATATTGTGGGTTTATTAAATACCTGCGTTTTACTAAAGATTATTTTTGAGTATTATCACTTGAGAAAACAGTGTGGCATAGTACATTTTCATAATCACCAATGTTGTTCCTTACTACGGAACGGGGCCCGCATTCTTCAAAAAAACATGATTCTTTTTCCACAAAAAAGCAGTAGATTCCAACCTTTATCCAAAAAAATATCAATTGACTTCACAAATATTATCATCATCAGTATTAGTTCCCAATTTTGAATATGTCTCTTTTAATGAACGCCAAGCGATCCCCTGATAATCGCATCCAAGCTAGATCAGCAACTGCACAGATGGCTTTCGCCCGTTTTAAGAAGACAAAGTTATGGTAAAATACAATGCTTCATGAAACTTGTCAAGTTCCGCGTAATTTTCAACGAAACCGCATAACTTTGTATTGTCACCAATGAGCGGATTGGAATTCGTAAACCAGAGAGTCGTTCACATGAGACGCCATTATCAACTCGCATATAAGGGTCCGAATTAAAATTATAATCAAACGTTTAAACATTATGTATTAAATAGATAGGGGTTGTCACCCTGCGCCTGACAGACGCACCTGGTAGACAACCCCCACTTAAATACCCCTCTTATTATTATTTTGTATCTGTTTTTGAATTGTTTAAATATGTGGGGTAAGTTTAATTGTGCGATCGCCATTTTGAAGCGCCATATTCCGTTTGTGTGATCTGGTGTTAAATTATTTTTTATGTACATGATTAAGTTTCATTCAACCGTTTTTTTTTCATTTGGAAACCAAATTAGCACCTACAAAACATAGTTTTTTTTTTATAAACGGTTGGAAGTGATTTTATTTTCTTTTGGTTCCAAACAGCACTGGAAAATAAGAATTGCGGTTAGAGAAACCTGAAATATAACGTACGAATATATTTAACGTTTCACCGTCGTAATTTCGGTCTATGTCCGTACACTTCGGTAAATGGACCATTGAACACAAAATAATGTTTCAATTCGAGCCAATAGTTCCTGAGATTAGCGCGTTCAAACAAACACACTCTTCATCTCTATATTATTAGTATATAGATGTTTAAATATAATATTCATTGCCGGTCGGATAATCATTATGTGTAAAGGTGTAAAATGTTAAATTTACCGAATAATGCTTTTTCAGATCGCAGTGTAGGTTCACTTATGACTGCCCCGTGGTCTAGTGGTAAACATGTTCAACCTCAGTCGTGAGGTCCTGGGTTCAAGTCCCCGGTCGGACCGAACGTTATTGGGATTTTATAATTTCTAATAAAATACCGAAGTTAAGAAATCGGCGGTTTTACACATCCTCGGAGAGCACGTCAAGCCGTCAGTCTTTCGCCTGTTTCTGCTTCGGTCTCGTCAGATTGCCGTCCCATCGGAATAGGAGAATGCGAAATAGGGACTGTACTTGTGTCTGCGCACACACTTGTGCATTATAATTTGCCCTGGGCTGTTGGCTCGTCTCTATAGAAATGCCCGCCGTAGCCGAAATTCGACTAGGACGTTTTTTTTTTTATTATTAGGTACACTTATTAGAACTTTAACATCCTGATGCCTAAGTCCTGCATACATGGTACATCCATGTAGGAAATCCATCTAGGAGAGACAAGAGTGGTATTATTGTAACATTTGTAACTGATATCCTGTGGGCTTTAGTTTTACGAATAAGTAGTCCCATACTGCATTGCAGCCCAATCGGGCCATCCAATAATTGTGCGGATGTCTGTAATCACATGTCGTCGTAAAAATGCTCCGATTTTTTTTGCCTTTGACCCCCTATACCATCAAAAGGGCCAAAATACTAGAGCATGGGCGTTTTTCGCACAGTGAAATATCGTACCTTATTTTATTATCGTACACATTGTACGTGGGAACTTTAATATACAGAACATTGTGTAGGCAAACAAATAACAGTGGATATCCAGATGATGATTATTAATATATAAAGGGAATAGAATAAAATATTCAATATGGCAAATAATAAAATGGAACATTTTATTGTAGTTGCTCTCACGACGTGACACTCGTTTATTTTGCCGCATAATAATTTATCGCAAATATCACTAACCACGCCCCTTCAGCAGCGCAGATAAAAAATAACGCCATTGACAAAAACCGTTTATTACAACAATGTCATTATTTTTTCAAATCAAACGTCAATGACATATTTCGCATGATTTTGAAACGAATGCTTTTAGTTCGAATAGAAAATCGTTTATGGCGGTTTGAAACCTGTATCTATGTGTACCAACAATCATTAATGTAGGTTAAAAAATAAAGAAAACCTATGCCTTATCATTGTGATGACTATATTTGCTTATTTTGTATTCCAACCATATGATACGTTTCAATTCCAACGCAAATACTGCTTGGCATCCATTCGATTAGTTTGTTTAAAGTTCATTCTAGAATAGCGTTTGAAAAAATTATACCAATTTTGTGGTCAAACCCTTATTTGTGGCTTCATAGGAAAATAATTATTATTTACAACACCATTAGCAAAGTAAAATCCCCACTAATGTTATGAACGCAAAAGTTTGTGGGTATGTTTGAATATTTGTTACCATTTAACGTAAAATTTACGGAATGGATTTTAATAAAACTTTATAATAATATCAGAATAATACCTGTGTCATTCTGGTGTGTAAGCTATAGAACAATAACTTTGACTCGTGTCTTTTCAAATGGAATAATAATTAAAAAAATGGAGAGTTTCAAGTATAAAATGGAGATAATGTGCTTAATAATTTGAAAATAATAAACCTTGACCGTGTTAGCGAGGATAAAGTAAAGGCCAAAATATTTGTACATTATCATTAAATTTTCCGCGAAAAGACAAAACTCTAGGCGTCCTTATCTCACTTGTGATTTTACGCTCTATTTGTCTCTATCTAGCGTGTAATGTGACGTGATTGTCGCACGCCCCGTTTAGATCTCCTTAGCCGTAATTGTATATCGTTGATATTGCAGCCAAGATATAGATTGAGACGATTACATTTAATTTATAATACGATGAATGTCACTAATTAGGCATTAGCCGATAGCCGCAACTTCGTCTGCGTTGTCAGTAACATCGACATTATGAATGACAAATGAAAGTCATCTGTTGTTAAAGAGAGCCGATTCTCTGGCACTCACATGTATGCTGAACGGGAAACTTCACGATCGGATATTTGAAGTCTGTATTTTAATGTTTTAGTAGACAACACATGTATTAGGTAATACATGTGTTGTCTACTAAAGCGTAAATATTATTATAACAACTCTGGAATTTATTAAATTACGACTTACATACGACTGTAATACAAGTATTATGACTTCTGAAACTATCTCTTCTTCTGGCACTATCGTTAAGGTCGAATCACTTCTCTTCTCTTCTTTTGTTTTCTTGTTGGCGATGCTATTGCAATTGCCGAAACAATTCATCGGACTAGCGCAGACTATTTGTGTCTTGTAGTAAAGGGACACGAAACTGTTTTCCCTCATATGCAAAGAGATGTACCGGGGCGTACCGAAACATTACGTACTCTTATAGTATCGTGAAAGGTGTTAATAATCTTGCAAGAAGTATAGAATTACGAGAAAAAAAGGAGACGAACTCTTCTTCATTTATATCCAATTTACAGAATACCTCTATATATATGATAGGAAAAGAGATGTGTATATTTTCCGTCACAGGTAATCAATAAGTGTGGACATTTATATGTAAGAGGAAACATTATTAAAATAATTGAAGCCTGTTCACAGAAGTTACCAACACAGTCTAATTTACTAAGATCGAAGTTTGTAACGCGCTACAAAGTTATACTGGCTGTTGTCAAATATGAACTTCCACAGGTGTAACCCAAATACGAGTTACCTGCTTGTAAGCCGTTAAGTTAGACTATTGGTGATTTTTGAGGGGCGAACGAACAATAAGAGCCTTTTCACGGCTACCGACGCCCGTAGACATCCGAATTATTGTCATACGGAGTATAGGAGGATAAAGCATATGTGTTGCCCACCTTTCATCCTCCCCTCTAATGGGCCATCGCCTACGCACAAACAGCACGAAGCACCATGGCGAAGCTGTAACTTAACGCAGGTAACATGTGAACGAGATGTGCCTCTCCGTCGCGCAGCTAAATTCCGCTGCGATGCGGCATGGTACAACCTCTTACAGTATAGTATAGAAGTAAGCGAACGGTAGTGACATGATGCATTCAGCCGACTGGAGCTAGCACGGCTGGGAAGGTGAGCGCGAGGTTCATCCCCGACAGCAATGCAGTATGGTACTACCTCCAACTTAGTCCTATGGATGATGCTCAGTAGGTATTGTCAATGCAGTATGGTACTACCTCCAACTTAGTCATATGGATGATGCTCAGTAGGTATTGTCAATTTTTTAATTTCACATATTGGATTTGTATAATGATCACTTATGCCTGTCTTTGCGGCTAAGTTTAAATTGAGAGTTCGCAACGCGCCCATGTCAGAGAAGATACCCACATTAAACTCTGCTGAGTCCCTATCAGTCCTTTGGTTGAGATGATTACTTCACAAAGGTATTTAAATTTAGAGTAATTCATTCCATTATTTTTATTTTTGCCATTTATAAAATCCTTTACATTATAATAGGATTTTGATATGAGTTTCTCTTTAACAGTAGCTTTAAATTTACTAGTCGACAAATCTGTTAAATTACTGGGAATTTTATTACAAAAACGTTTACAATTACCCGTAAATAAATTATTAATTTTATGGAGCCTTGAGGAGGGCACAGTGAGTTTTTTCTTATTTATAGAATTGATGTTATGAAGATCACATTTCCTTTTGAATTTTTCTATATTTTTATGGACATGCGTAAGATTTTCAAATATATATAGGCCGCGCAAAGTTATATTTTTTCAGTTTTAAATTTATCCTTAAGCAATTCAATTGGATACATAGTATATATTTTACGAACAGTCCTTTTCTGTAGAACAAAAATTTAATCAATATCAGCAGCATTACCCCATAATAGAATTCCATAAGACATAATGCTGTGAAAGTAACTGAAATAAACTAATCTAGATGTTTCTATCGCCTCTGTGGTGTAACGGTGCGGGTGCCGCCTGTTAAGACCGTTAGCCGCGTGGGGTCCTGAGTTCGATCCCCAGGTCGGACAACTGTTATTAAAATATTTTTCAGATTATTCTGAGCATGCATTATACTGCCAGGGATTGGAATGTGCCCGAAGTGGCCAGAGGCTTACCACCTATGACATCATGGGCCTCAGTACTTTGGCTAATCGTGGGTTTTCCAGAATTTCTACTAGAGTTACGAGTTGTGGATGTACTAGCACACCTCTGCCCTACCTCTTATACATTATAATTGGCGTGAAGGTACTTTTTTAGCTGTTTTTACGTCTGTTATCTGACGTTTTTTTTAACTGCGTATGCTGCAGATGAAAGTCTGTCCGATAGACTATCCATATGTTCGATGAACCCCTTGTAATTTAGCACCTGAAGTTAGTCCTAGAAATTCTTTCATTTGTATTTTCTGGCTCTACTTCTTCACTATTAAGACGTACAATAGTTTTATTAGATTTTACATTTGGCAAAGTGAACTTAATACATTTCGTCTTTTCTTCATTTAATAACAAATTATTGGCATTCGACCATTCTTACTATTCTAAAGAGAGTATTGTTTACATCATCAATGGCATGCTGGCGCCTGTTTGTTTTGAAAATGATTGATGTGTCATCTGCAAACAATACTATCCCATTTTTTAACAAGCCAAGGTAAGTCATTGATGTATACAAGTAATAGGGATGGTCATAAAATAGATCCTCATGGGACCCCATTTTAAGAAATGATCCCGGAGATCGTTTTCCATTCAGATCTACCCTTTGAATTGTACCACTTTAGTATGAATTTGTGAAACCAAGTGCAATACCTTTAATTCCGTAGTGATGTAGCTTCCCGACTAATGTTTCATGCTGCACACAGTCATGTCTCTTAGATAATAGATAGAAAACACCTAGGTGTTTTCTATCTTTTTGCCGTTTTTGACGTTGCCCTAGGGCATCACGTTACTCTTTCCAGACCACAAAAATATTTCGTATTAGTTCTACACCCGCATCAGCTGTAGAATGGCCGCGTGTGAATCCAAACTGTTTGTTATGTAATAATTTATTGCTGTAAGAAATCGAGGCCACAGCTCAGAAGTTCAAAGATTTTGTAGTGGAAGTAGGAATGTCAGTGATTTTTTTTTTCAAAAGCAGTAGCTATTTCTAAAATAAATTTCTAAATCTTTAATTTAAGTTCTGTTGTTTGACTATTCCTATTTAATCTTTTAATTTTTCAATCAATTTTGATAATATTATTGCTGTTTTTAGTTTTCGAACCGATGTATTGTGACTTGATCATTTACAATCTCTTTTAAACTTTTTGGGAGACTCTTTGACATATTCTCTGAATTTTCGCAGATATTATATTGTTCTTCTGCATACAGTTTAAATAACATTTGCCTATTTTTGTAAAGTTCTGCTGTTGCTCAGTGATCAAACACCAATGAATTGCGAACTAAGAATGTTTTAGATGTAAATATTGATATAAATATGGAAGAGAATGATGAGAAAAATAGATTATACATGTCGTTTTAATTAAAAGTATTGGGTAAAATTGTCAAACTTTTAGTTGGTGCATCTCCCATATTGTTCTAACGTCCTAAATTTACTGGTACGTAAGTAATTTTATGTTTAGTTACATTATTCGTTATATTTGGAAATTTCATTAACTGTTCACTGTGGTCTCAATCTAATTTATTAATTATATTTTTACTAACTATTATTTGTAAAGATGTTGCCAATACAAGTGCCACAATTGAGGTAGTTGATGTACCTCTAATAGACTCCACAAACATATTATTAAGATTATGTACCTTAAACAGATTTAATAACTTAACACAAATTGGAATTCGTTCTAAAATATTTATATTGAGAGAAAAACAATCAAGTGTTTATTTGTCTCGGACAATTTAAATAGAGCCTCTTCCATAATATTTTAAAATATATTATAAGTACTTAATGCAGGTAAAATGAATACTGTAACTAAAATGATTTTGCCGTGCCAAATACCCAAAAAAACCACCGCGAGTGCCATCAGTGCCGCCCTTGGTGGAGTGCCCCGAAACAACAAATCTTCAGGGCACCTCGACGGCTATTCAGCCCCCTAAGGGCCAAATCCACCTCCACAGATGGGGTTGCCCCACACTATAAGACAACCGACTATGGGATAGTGCAATGGGTCACCCCATTGCACTATCCCATCCCCATTTCCCATCCTCGCCCCTTGCCCCGTGCGCAAAAGTGCCACCTCCGATTGCTCTTAGGTCCCCTCTTCTTATAAGAGGGGTACCGAGAACAATTCGTCCTCCTGGTCTTTAAGGACCCTCTTCTTATAAGAGGGGTGCAACGATCCCCTTCGGTTCAATTGGCTTCGCCTGGGTTCACCCCAGGCCACTAAGCCCCACCGCCACGACAAGGCTTAAACCATGGTGGGGAACTAAAATGAATTTATATAATTCTATCAATATCAGCCCTTACAGGTCCACTGCCGTACGTAAGCCTCTTTCAATGAACGCCAAGATGACCGATCTCCTGCTGCTCGCATCCATCCCGGACCGGCTACTGCACGGAGATCGTCTTCCCACCTGGTGAACGGTCGACCAACACTTCTTTTTCCTAAACGCGGCCTACGCTCCAGAACCTTACTGGCCCATCTGCCATCTGTTCTTACACTTAGAGTGTACGACCAGCCCATTACCACTTCAGCGAGCTTATTCATCGCGTGATTTTGTACTATTTTTATATTCTCGTTAGAATATAAGCTCATATGCGAATATGAGATGAGGTCATCACGTGGAGAACGCATTGGCTGAAGAATTTTGTCTTGTCCAAGTTCATGCTAAGGTCACTACGTCGGGAAGATTCATTTAAGCTGTGCAACATTTCCTGCAAGCTCTCCAACGATACGGCCAACACAACGATATCGTCGGCGAAACGTAGATGTGAGAGGTACGCTACACCGCTTTTAATATTTATGCCGCATAAAGTCTTGAAGGCGTCCTCCAAAGCATTTTTGAACACTTTCAGGGAAATGACATCCCCCTGTCGCACTCCTCGATGCAATTGGATGGGCCTTGTTTGACCTCCCGGAATAGCTCTCAGTATTTCGACGTATCGCCAGTCGACCTGACATCGCTGTAAAGCTTCCAGAACAGCTCAGGTTTCAGCAGAGTCAAAAGCTTTCTCATAGTCCACAAAGGCAAGGCACAACGGCTGATTGTACTCAAGTGTCTTTTGTACAACTTGCCTTGGTGAAAATGTGGTCAATGGTGCAAAATCCTCTGCGAAACCCAGCCTGCTCCAGTGGCTGGAATTCGTCAAGCTATGTGGTGAGACGATTGATAAAGTCTCTTGAGAATAACTTGTAAATATGGCCAATTCTATGGCTGTTTTTATATATAAGTATATTGTCCGTTCAACAGGTAGGTTTAAAATGTCTTTATGCCCTTTAAATTTGAAATGTTTGTTGTTAACATTCAAGTATAAACGAACCTACATTTACAGAACTGATTCTGGCAAAACGAACTACCAACCTGATGATTACTGAAGTTAAATATAAGTTCATTACTTTTTAACCAATATTCGGTTATACACGATAAACTAATATTACAACTATTTAAAAATAACTAGACTTCCAACTCTTTCCATCTTAAACATTATTGTTATGCAACGAGTTGATATAATTAGCACTATTTTTACACTTAGATTCTGTGTACTTAATATAAATTCGATTTTTATAATAAGGGGCGAGAGGAGACCACTACCGTCTTACAACTAAGTTTGAATCTAAATTATTAGTACTTACGAAGTACACAATACGAACCTAATAAAAACATACCAACTAACTGCAAATTGGAACATTTTGTGGTATGCTTAAAGTTATTGAAACTGAACAAACCACGAGAGCTACTATGTATTTTCTTCTTCGCTACTTAATTATGAAATTTCGAAATGAAATCATTTAAAAACACAGTTAATGCACAAAATAAAAGTAAAGTTACAAGAGTTACATAGCATATATATTGCTAAACGCTAAAATCAAAATTTAAGATTTATAACGATTAACAACAAATTGCCCACACTACAAGATTGACAACAGTGTGTACAATTTTGTTTATTCTGTATCTTGTTCGCACTTAAATTCCAAATTAAAAATGTACCGATCGAAATTTAAAAAGAACGCAGATATGTCACAAACAAGATCTTTTTATAAAGACCGTATCCGATACTAGATGCTAAGTCACTAATTAAATATACAAGAGAACACTTCGTAAAGTCTACAGACCGCGAGTCTATAGAGTTGTGACGGTAAGCTGGCCGTGCGCCGTACGGTCAGCGAACAAAGTTGAAAAGTTCCTGTCTTATTAGTTTAACACTTCTCAATTGTTCACTTGGGAAATATTATCATTTAAGTGTGTAATTTTATTGAGACGCAAGCTTTAGCAGCATGCTGCATTGCAAGCCATAAATGGCAGGCACGACCGCGAAGGTTCCTCTCGCACACATGACGCCGCTGTAATATGACAGCTTCGCTGTTGCCTTTCGTGAGGATTGTGAGTAGTCAGTAGCCCATTGGAGGTGAAAAATAAAGTGCTTCTATATAGTAAATATGCGGATGTATCTGGGTGTCAGTTGTCATCAGAAGACCCAACTACTCCTTTGTCCCCATACAATACAAAAAATACAATATAGTTAATGATAACTAAAACATCCGCATAATTATTATACAGATGCGTTGCCCACCTTTTCTCGACCCCTCCAAAATCGTGATAGGCGCATTATCTACAAAATCGCCATTCACAGTATCTTTAAAAATTGATAAGAAAATGGTGTTTATATTATTTGATACCCCCAGAGTACTTTTATGATGAACTTAATAAATTGATATTAATTGTACCTGTGCCTTTTTCAAATGTCATATGTTGATTGAAATGAAAGAGAAATATATGCTGTCTCTACTTTAAGCGGAGTTCTCTTTTTACGACAGTTTTAAAAACATATCCGTCTTTAAAAGAAATCTTGGTAGGAAAAAATCCAGGTACTAACTACGTCACGAACATTTAGTTTTTAGCTATATGACCCCTGACTTTACCAGCCTAAAATGTATCCCAAATTGGTCGAATATCAACTAATACGAGATATTACATGAGAGGCAACTTCCTATATATCTTGTACTTCATATATATAATATCTCGACGTCTTCCTTAAGAGAGGTTTAAGCTGAATTAGGTTGGCCGAGAAGGCAACTCTCGCTCAAATGATACCGCCGCGACGCACGCATTTTCCATTGAAAGGGAGGAAGAAAGGAGTGTAATATGTCATCATTAGACTGTTCGTTTGCCCTCTTAATTGAAACAAAAGGATGTTGAAGCAGCCTCTTAGTTCTATGGGTGAGAGCGAATAACAGGATCCTGCTGTTTAGGTACTTATCCTTTGCACTCTTTAATTTAGATAGGTACTGCTAGCAATTCGTCCCCCCATTGTTATTATTTTGGGATACCGCACTTTTTATATGGTATAAGGAAACGAACAATGGCCAACGTCCATAGACATCCGTAATATTGTTGTCATGTAAATGCGTTGCCCTCCTTTCCTCCTTCCCTTCATTGGGCCACCGGTTCACTTCGAGCTTTGAGCGATTCCGTTGTGCCAGTCCAACTCGGCTGCATTGCAGCGTGGCATTATCTTTCATTAATGCGATTAGAGTAAAACTCTTGCATTTAATTAAAATCCATGTGACCAAATACAGACTGTATGGCCAGATGAGGCGAGTAAAGTTAAGTGCTACGCATGTTATCTACGCCAAATTAACTAGCAGATTAGATAGCATCAGACAGAATTAAACAATTTGGGCATAGTATCGCTAAAAAAGAAACACTTTAAAACTGGGATGTTTATTAGGCACTTAATGAACAATCCGTCTGTTTTTTAATAAGAAAATACGCACGTGTGTACCCACTACCATCTAGAACATTCCTAACTTATTAACTCATTAATATTACTGTGAAAAAGTTGGCAGTTCTGAATGACCACATAGCGTCTCTTGGCGTGAAACTTTCCGTCTTCACTTAGAGGAGTACACAGTCAAAACTTGACACAACTTACTGTCTTGTTAGTGGATCCCATTCAAAATGTCTTTTACTACATTTATATTTCAAGTTTTGATGGTAATTCTTTGAATTATTTGAGGTATGTGAAATGAAATGATATGTCAGATTGATATATACAAATCGTTTTTTTTTTTTTCGGAGGGACCTAATACTGATTGGCGGCGCTTGTCCAGCCTTAACAGTTCCAATGACTACGGAAGACTTTTTTGTCTTCAGGTTTAGGGAGACGATAGGGGGAAAATTCAAATCGATAGTTGATGGGTTTGTTCGAAATACTTTTTTTAATTTTATTTTCGTATAGGTGGAATTATTTATACAAATTGAAGTGTCGTTAATTGTTTTCTAAGTGTTAATAATACTTGAAGTATTATTGTACTATTTACCAATATTAAAAATGTAATATAAGTATGATATCTGAAAATGTTATTATTCGTATAGACGTTGTAGATATGTCTATGTAATAATAAATAAGAGGTTTAAAGTGGAAAGATAAATAGAGACAAACGAGCGGTCGGAGTTTTATGTATACTAGAGTCTTATGTACATATGAAATTGGCGTTGTTGTTTTGAATTGTATGGGAGGAACAAAACTCGATTTTTTTTTATACAATATATTTAATTAATTAAAGTATGACTATACATTTTTGCCACCTCTGGAATAAAAATGATCTGTGTTTACTTTTGCAACACGACCGCCACACACACCATTCTTTCGTTTCTACAGCACTAGTGCCAGGGCGGAACTGTATTCGTAAATAATGCGATATTTTAAGTTTTCCATTTTGTTAAATGAGTAACGCAAATGGAAAAAGACGGAAGAAAAAACAGATGAATGACGGTCATCGAAGCACATACATACATGAAAGAATAGCTGTACAAATTTTAATTTGGAATTCCTTACCAAAGAGGTGAAATTCGTGATTAAAGTGGCCAGTATGAAAAACGCCAACTTCAAATGCAAAAATTGTAGACATCTGACTCTCGTAAGTCACAAAAACATGTCAGCATTGTTTCACTTCATGCCAGTACAATGTGAGTGAAAGATACCAGCCAGGTGGTGCTGGCCTGATTAGTCTGTAATGTAGTAATAGACCTACCGCTCTGCAGGTCTTCTACTAATACTATAATTCTTATTACTGTAAAATTTGTCAACAGTTACGTACCTTTATGTGGCATCTTCCAGAAGGCTTCTGCCGCCGTGGTTGGTTCCCGCGGCGGCGCTACCAGCCCGCCCACCAGCGTGGTGGCGGCGTGCGCGGGCGCAGGCCCCCCGCGCCCCCACCCC
>JAFELO010000614.1:100327-120646 GCA_017140195.1 Eumaeus atala | reverse complement strand
TGCAGAGCCACCCCGCCGGGGAATATAGCCAGCCTATATACACCCCCTCACAACCTCACAACCCTTCACGTCTGCCCACCAAAACTACCACGAAAGTCAACAAAATTTTAACCAGTATAGCTCTATATAGATACGTTACAACTCTATTTACGTATATGCTCTAAGTAGAGTACGTTACTGATTAAGGTATCTTTTAAATTTGTTTAATTAGGTCTAGAGGTGTATTTTTTTTCCCCGAGTGCATTTCTCAGATAAAAATGGCGTCGTAACTAATTAAGGAATGACAAATGATATTTATCAACTCTATATAAACACTTTGTGTACTAATTACAGTGCTTTTTATTTAATTTTTTAGAAGTGTTTCCTATTCCCCGAGAGCATTTCTTTGGAACCACTGCGCCTTGACCTGCAAAGAAAGGTTCACGTAAGATATTTTATTGACCTCAAAGCGGCATTAGACAATCGCATCATCAATTACAATCAAGCTGCGTACGCGCATGAAAGACGATATCGCTCGCCCTTTCGCTCTAGGTTACTTTCACCACCAAGCGAGAGAGAGGGCCAACACTAATTGGTGGATGATGATGCTAAATTGTGTTAGTAGGAGAGCGCCATCTATTGTTACATAGTACAAATAGTTGCGGCTTTCGTGAGCCGATAATGATCGATAGGGTCCGGTAATGAAGTGAGATGAGGTAGATAGTGGGTCCGTTGTGCCACCCATCATGTTGGCAGCCGAACGGTAGTCGGCGAGTCTGTCAGTCTGTCCGAGCTCGTGTTTTTTGTTTGACAGAGATGTTGCGTGCCGCTCGCGGAGTGGAAAGTTTTTTGTTAGCCGTACGTCACTGATGCGTACACATTTGTCTGTGTATGACGAGTGAGAATAATTTTCTGTTGTATCATTTTATGGAGTTTACTCATTAATAAAGTATTTAAGTAGTGAAAAAAAATATTTTAACAAAACTATCATAATATTCTTGTACGCGTGATGACCATAGAGCTTTAAGATAGCTACTACACCTTTAATTGATTTTTTCGGACCTGAACTTATTCTTTGGAAGCCAAGAGAAGCCCCATACTGCTTCGGCTTAATAGATTATAGACCTTACTTTAAAGCAATGTTACATCTAAGCATGTACATATTATAGTACTAGCGCTCCGCTCGGCTTCACACGTAAATAAATCAGTACCTAAAACCATCCTCGTCAATTGCTCTAGAGTGAAAACCCCATAAAAATCCGTTCACTAGATTTTTGGAAAATTGGTCACATGCAAACACCTTTTGGGGACTTCTTTATATAATATGTTGATATAGATAATAATGTACTGTATTATATATATTATATATAGAAGCTTTAAAATCATAGAGATAATAAAGTATCATCAGGCATCGACCACTGCCAAACGTAAGCTTCAAGAAGTGTACAGTCAGAAGGCTCAATACTCGCATTCTCTTTTTTAGTGCACTTGAGCTTAGGTAATATCCACAGACGACTTAAGGTACGATTTGTTGTTTTCATAAAATAATTACCATATTCAATTTCATTAGCAAAGCCATACACAGCTATTCCTTTGCCAGTGAAACTGCAAAACTACACCATCAAGCAGAAATTCTTTTTCATAACAAATGTCGTAGAACTAATGTTCTATTTACATGATTTGTCACGAGAACCAACTGAAATTGATAAGAAAATATCAAAGGACAATCATAACCGGAAAAAATTAATCTTTGCGGAAGTTTCTCGATTGAATAATAAGTATTATAAGTAAATCGCAATCGCATTACAAGTCACAGGTGCTTCACGTATTTGATCTTTTCAAGTCCCGATCGAATGACTTCCACTTTGATATTCCCCTCTGGATAAGGCACAATGGCCCAAGTCTAAGGGTCTCCTAAATTGAAGACTCACTTTGAATCTAGTCAAAGCAAACGCGCAAAGTGGATGCCGACTAACATGAAAAGTCGGTAAAGTATCCGAATAGGGCTCGCGTCTATGACGAGCGGAGCGGATCAAAAGCCAGCGATTTTGTAGAGATTGATCTTGGTTATAGGTATAAGGAAATGTTAGAAGTAAAGAGTTGATAATTGTGACTTTCCCTTGCTTTAAATTGTTATATACTCGTACTATGGAGATTTGACGACCAAATGGCGCAGTGCTAATGTGACTGTGTAACGCTGTTTGTTTATGTATTATACATACGATTCTATAATAGAATCTTAAATTTATAATCCTCCTTAGATTTATAAAAAATATTAAATGTTTTCCTTTTTCGGTACCTATCTCCTCTCTACCTAACTCCTTAAGGTACTTGTCACATAGCTAGGCTTACGTGGTGCGATACGTCCACAAATTCTTATTATTGAATACAGCAGGTATTAAAGTATTTAGATCCGCTCTATACTCCTTGCTTTTTATAGATACTTTGATAGTCTTTTTCTAGAGGTTACTTTCTGCAAAATACGTTTTTTTTACATTACCGTTTATAAGTTAAGACACAATTATACATACTTATATTTTAGTCATTTGAATACCTTAATTATTGTATGTATTCGCAATGTCAATTAGGTACTACTATAAATTGAGTTTGTTAATTGAGACATTCTAAAAGACGGTAACGGGTGTAAAGTAAACACAGAAATAGACAATATTATGGACAACTAGCTGTACCCCGCGGTTTTCCTCACATTAAAATGTACTCCAAGGAATACCATATTTTTTTGAGGATATAAGGTGTTTGTATGGTATCCCAACGTTGCAGTTTGTATCTTTGGCAAATTTTATCCAAATTCGTATAGTAGTTTTTGCGTGAAATAATACGAATCACATTAATAATCTTAGTAAGGGGTTAGATTGGTTTAACGAGAACGTGAACTTACTGTTTTTTATTACATAAATAGGAATTCATTCATTCAACTGGTGGTGAATTTTGTTATAGGTATCAAACTTACAAAAAATTTTGGTAACTTCATTTAGTTTCCTTTTTTTATTTTGTAATTGCAAATAGAGTTTTTTTTGCCTATGTAACTATATTTCACTTATATAGAAATCTAGCCGTAAAGTTCACATAGTATAGCTTGCATAAGTTACTGAAAGTTTAGAGTTTGCTTGTGTTTTAAAGTTAAAATGATAGTTGCTTTGCTAAGTAGTCAATCCTAACTTCGTAACGTAAGTCAACTAAATTAGATAACATTTACCTAACTATTAACTACCATCGTATATATCCAAATATTCTTTATCGATACTTACACAAGCAAATAAGTAAATCGATATATTTTGTTAAGTATAAAGATATTTCCTATCACTTCAAGATAT
Organism: Eumaeus atala; assembly: GCA_017140195.1. Taxonomy (NCBI): domain Eukaryota; kingdom Metazoa; phylum Arthropoda; class Insecta; order Lepidoptera; family Lycaenidae; genus Eumaeus; species Eumaeus atala. The sequence goes on along the minus strand of JAFELO010000614.1, from coordinate 117,332 downwards.
CTACCCGTACTATGACCATGGCCCATTGGGAGGGGGGATGATAGGATGGCAAAGCAATTGTGGTACAACCATGTGAATGACCTTGGGCTTTAGTAGTCATCAATGGGCTCCGATTGCTCGTTTTCCCCTCATATTTCTTTTTTACGATATAAGTACTTTTACGGATTTTATCGCGGCTTAACATATTTATTTATCTTTAATTTGTGGTTTGTCGCCAATAATTCACTCACTTAACACCTTTACACATTCTGTTATCTCATATCACATAATGATAGCATTAGCAGAGGTTTTAGCACCATGGCCCGTATATTCACCATAAGGTAAGTCGTCAACCGACGTGTAAATGGAACATGCTCTCTTCCAGCTGTTCTCTCAACTCCATAGATATTTTTTCCACCAGCTCGCTGGGTCTATGGAATAGTATTTATTTATGTATAATGCTCTGGTGACGTTTGTTTCTATGAGTGCTTATAATTCTGCTGTTATTTTGTGTTATGTGCGTGCCCCTTGTACAATTATAATGGAAGAGAAAGGAAAGGCACGTCTGCAATAATTATGCGGATTGTCAAAAGGCGCAATCATAATATTATTCGACTGCGCGAGGCATGTGCTTAAATTATAATATAGAACATATGTACATCTTCTTAAAAGCAATCTTCAGCAATCGATGAAACGATTCACGAAAAAGGTTTTACTGTATAATGTGTTAAGGCAGTCAGGACCATGCTATGCATGGGCGAAGCCTGGGTGGATCGCTAGTATTCTAATAATCAAGTTGATTAAATAATCATCATCATCATTATCAGCCCTTACCGGTAGGTTTTTAATTCCAGTTGGAATTTTTCGGAACCGTCGTTTCGTCGGTTCGTCGGAAGTTAAGTCGAGGTCAACAGACTGTATAATACCCTCTAACCATTCGGTGGTCACTTCCGGTTTTGAACCTGTTGATCACGGAGACATCCTTAAATACAAGCTTTCGGTCCGTCATGATAGAGTCAATCTCGTTCCTTGTCACAGTATCGGGGCTTTGCCGCGTCCACTTCCTATGGGGCTTCTTCTTAAAACAAGAGTTCATTAAGACGAGGCCCTCCTTCTCGAGGAAGTTTATCAGCATTTGCCCCCTGCGGTCTCGACTTCCGACTCCAAGTGATCCCAGACTCGACACCATTTCGTACTCCCACTTTCGCATTTCGCAGGTGTTATGTTAAGCCCTTTGAGACATCCTCGACACTCGACCTCGACACATTTCGATGACGATGTGGAGTTAATACGTCGTCATCAAAATGTGCCGAGGTTGGTGCGTATACTTGTATCACCCTGAGGCTGTACCTCTTAATGACTTTAAGTATGAGATACGCCACCCTACCCGTCACACTAAAGATTTCGACGATGTTGCCTACGAGAGACTTATTCATGATGAATCCCACGCCGCCTTGTGATGGAGTGTCGCTTTTCCTGAAGTAGAATAGACGACCCAATGGCAGAGTTGTGGCGTCCTTGCCTTCGGACTTCATATAAACCCAGAACGTACCATCGGATTTTGCCCAATTCCACCTCCAGCTCAAGCAAGTGTTTATCTAGTCTAAGCGTTCATCCGTTATACGTAGTCAGGTCAAATCGATGGTAGCGATCTGTAGCCCGGAGATCCCTAGCTCCCCTTGTCCCACCGTTACCGTGGCCGCTACCGTGGTCAGGGCTAGTGGAACTACCGGGCACTAGGAGCCGACTTCTGCGGTTGTCGTCCATTGAAGATAAATACTCGTTATTGCCAGGCTGAGCAGGCGGATTGGCAATCGCTGATTGGGTTTCGGACCGGCGCCGCTGCTACCTGTCGCCGATCTGATTGACGATACCGCCATCACTCGGCGCGACGCTGACCGGTATTCCCGACTATTTCACCGTAACTATGAAACAGACCAGACACCAAACAGCCAGCTCACTGAAGCCTTTTAGATGTTAAGAGACTAGTGCCCTTTTAACGAGTTTTACGTCACCCTGGGCTCGGACTGGGGGTGAGGGTATTCTTAGGCCGCCCCCACACAGCCGCATGATTACGTAAGTATGTACATAATAGGCACAATCGGTTAGAACATTTTCACGGACCGCGTCTGGCTACACGTATTTACATCACTCCAGCGTCATGCAAGCTGATTTATAAGTGTACACAAGTGCTACTGAGATTACGTTGTTCATAATAAAACTAATTAGTAGATTTGTTTATAACCAGCCGATACCGGACGTCGGTAGCATTCGTAAATTATCACATTGTAGTGCTTTTTTACAAGCTTAAGTCAGAAGGATTTTATACAGGTTTTGCTTCTGTGTAGATAGGTTTGTGCGCTCTGTAGTCGTAACAGCCTTTTTTATATAGTGCAAGTGGCTATCGATTGTCTCTACTTCGACGTCATCGTGATTGTTTTTCAAATGTTTTGCTCTCCTCCAATGGGCCACGGGACACTTATACTCCGTGCAAAATGCGACGGTATAGCTGTCTGTTTACGTCGGTATCTTATAAGCAAGAGAAACCTCCGCAGTGACGCCGGCCCGAATAGACTGCTATGCAGCTACTTCTTACCTACTAAATTAGCTCTTACAAAATTACAAACCATTGATAGACTTTATCGTGACACGTGTCACTAGATGCAGTTTAATCTTATGACTGACAGTGGATATACTTGTCACTGTCTAACATTAACCATCAAAAGGCGAGCGAGTTTTTTTTTTTCAATGGCTTGTTATATAGAATCCCATTTTAACGATAATAGTGTAACAACCCCCCTCTCACCTGATGGAGAGTAATGACACAGTCCACGATGGAACACGCTTGTCTACTGGATATAACATGAATAGCAAAACTTAAAAAAACACTTTTTTTATTTCTTTTCCAGATTCTCCATTAGATCAGCAATAAATTGTTGTGGTAGTTCTAGTGCTAACCTTTACATTCGTTAGATTCATTAATTATCATTCCGGAAGTACAGGCACCTAATTGTCTATGTCATAATTCCCGACCGCTATAATTTGTGAGCACAAGCTCCATCTCGTCCAATCAAACGTAACTGTTATCTGCATCGCGATGGCGGGACCCCTGACGTGCCAACTGACGTGCATACAGCTGCACTGATGTAGTGGATAGCACCAAGTGGCTCGCAGCTAGCGGCTAGCGGCTGGATATTCGCGCTGGCGTGATGTGTCAGAGGGGAAATCAAAAGTGTAGGTCATTAATTAGCATGTTAAAGAAGTTTCGGTTCTCCAACTGTAATTTTATAGACTAAGGGACTAACGTCTGGTCTTTTGCTGACTACCGATACTTACAGGTATAATCGGATTATTCCGATTATTCCGATTTTTTTAGTATTGGGGGACAAACGAGCAATCCGAGAACCTTTCAACGACTATCGACGCCCATGAACATCAGCATAATTATGCCGGTGCGTTGCCCTCCTTTTCACCTCCCCTCCAATGGGCAAAAGGCTACTCACAAACCGCACGATACGCGACACCGTAGATTATGTAGCATATTGGCTAAAAACTACCAGTCGACAACAGTACCTAGTTCTTTTAAACATTTTGTTATACACACGACACCCAACTTCATTTGACATTGGTATGAATTCCGAGCCGTAATAGGCTGGCTTCTTCTGTGCCTATACTAAAATAAATCTGAATATTATCGTAAAAATCTCAATTGAACGTTTAAATAAAACAACAAGAGTTGTATCAAAAAATACATTGCCAAGATAGTAAAAGAAAAACAGCTTTTAAACGCGGAAGAAATTCGATTAGAAGATCTATTCGTAGCGGAGGGGCATTAGTGGCACCTGTGAGCTGAATCAAAGTGGCGACTAATGAGGTGTGCCCGGGACTTGGGAGCAGACAGTCCTTTAGACAGCTCGGAGACGCTAAGCGCCGGAATACGTTGCAGACATCTGGTTAAACTCTTTTATGTGTGCGATATTTAGTGTATCCATTTGTTACGTCTTTAAATTTATTAAGACTTCTATTAACAATTCTTGTTTTCATTAAGTGACGTGAGTAATGAATTTAAATAGTTAATGATATCTGTTAATGATCATTCTATACTTACACCACACATAATAGGTTCGTACATGTGACATTGGCGTTTTGTATGGGAGGAACAAAAAGTCGAATATTTTTTAACATAATATATTTTAGTAATCAAAGTATGAACCATTGTTTTCTATGCACGGTTGCCATATCGTAGGTAGCTCGTTAATCCCTTCACTAAAAAACCAGTCCGGACGGGAATCAATAAAATCTTAAGAGTCGAATTGGGCTGCCCCATCGGAGTTGAATTTTTTTCGCTTGCAAGAAGTTATCCAAATTTCGAAAAAATGGTAATCTGTTGGAGGTCAGGGTCTGAGGAGTACGGAGGATGTCTTAGATTTTCCAATTGAAGCTCTTCTAATATGCCAACCGACTGTTCCACAGTGTGTGGTCTAGCGGTGTCGCGAAGCAACAGGGGCGTGGAGCTATTAACCAGCCTAGGTTGTTTTGCCGCTTGATCATGTTTTGTAATTGCTGATGACAGTAGACTTCAGCCGTAATAGTGTGGCCAGATTTGAGAAATTTCTGGGGTTTTTAGGGGTTAATTTTCGTATGTGGCAGGATTTTGCTGGCCAGTATCCAACTATTTATCCTAAAGAATCATTCATCATTCGATAATTTCTAAGAGGCCATTGAATCAAATTTTATATCAACAAAACTCATAGTACGAGTATCAACACAATTGTTTCGATAACTAGAGCGAGCCCACCAATGAAAGAAGTTAATAGAATTGATTGCCTACTTCTTCTAAAACTTATTTTCTTTTAAAGTTTATAAAAATATAATGAAAAATTGAATTTTTTTTTAGATAATCCAAAGAAACGTTTATGGAGGACCAAGGACGTAAACGTAGTAGCATATCACGATCATAAGCGACGGTGGGATGGGGGAATACAGCCGCTATCCCAGAGTAGAGAGAAAAAAAGGAACTCAGGAGCCAATTTGTGTATGAAGCAGTTTTCTTTCATTTGGCACACTGTGGAGATATACAATTAAATTAACGATAACGCTTATTTCTTTTTAATGCGACGACAAGACCCGTTTCTGTAAAAAAAATATTATTTATTATCGCTATCTAAAACAATAACCAAATTGTAATAATGTATGTGTCGTAGGCGTATTGTACAAATCGCCGTATAACATTGCGGCTAGCCCTTTTCAAAAACAGGGCCGTTTTGTTATGCGGCAGTCCAACGATTGCCGGACGCGTTGACTCAGAAAATTAACTTTAGTTAGATATCTCATTGATGCGTGGCGCGGTTCGAAGCTGGACAACCGGAGTCAAAGACTGAAGTGCTCTAACCATTAGACCACTACCGCTCCCAGGGCTCTACTCTGACTGCTCGCCTAAAAACTTGTCTGTGACCAGTTAATTATGATAATGAACATGTTCGGCTGTTTCATAATTCGACAGAGAGCAGATAACATCGTTTTTAATTTCCAACGCACAGACTTGTGGCCGGCGTCTCCCACGCGTGGTACTCAAACCATAACAGTGCAACCGTGAAGCGAATTCAGTTTTTCATTCTATACATAAGCGCGTAAGTAAGACTTCCTATAAACTTTTGCGTTCGTCTATAAATACAACGTAAAATAAAGCGCTCGACGAGGTTACTTGCTCATATCTGATCAACTAACATGATTCACTTTTCTTACTCAACGAATGTTGCGGAGAACCATTTTCTTAATGACAGTAACATTACTCCATTACAGCCAAATTAAACTGGCACGACCGGCGAAAATTGATGGCCATCTTGTCGCATTTGTGATAGTACCGATATCGTCGCTTTGGTACAGAGGTATTAGTGAAAACATCATCGTCTTCTGCCTTTATCTGTCCAGTGTTTTTTACATTATATATGCTATTTTGAATAACTTACAAAGTGCTTATTACCAAATCCGTATTCTATTTTAAATTGTATTCAGTTACTATTCATATTTTTTGCGATATGTCGGCGAATGTTGTAAATGGGAATACTACAGCCTGTATACAGCGGAAACTCATTTCACGAATCTCGTATACACTAATTAGATTATTATGGAGAATACATTGCGGATTCCAAATGAGACTAGTGGCCGTCCTCATCTTTATGTTCTTGTAAAAAAGGCATCAAAGAGCACACGCACGTGCGTCTGCCACGCCACAGAACATATACCTATTTCGTCGAGGGCTCTTTCGTTAAGTTGTAACGTCAAAGCCTCTTCCTTTTGACTGCGTTTAAAAAAATAGAAACAGGGCGCTTTCAGTGCTGTATATAATTAACAGTGACGTAGAAAGCTTTGAATAGTCAAGTGTCATAATAATCGTTTGATGTTATTTTTTATTTACAATTAGATTTTATTTGCCGGGCTTAGAATAGGCTGTTTGTGTAAAACCCACGACCCGTCTTCTGAGTGTTTTAAATTATATTTCCCATAGTTATAAAAGGTTTTGTAAACTAAATCTTGTACCTATAAATATATTAAAGCTTGTTATAAAAGTAACATAAAATTAATATATTTTCTTTTGCATTATTTTCAGTGTCCTCAACTCAATCTTTCTTTAAATCATATTCCTTCCTGTAATTTCCTACATAACTGTCATTGGCTTAATTTTATTTTATATTTAAAAATTTTTGCAGTGCATGTAATATGCTTTTCAGCATGTTATTGGGTACCTGTGTAATGTTTCATATCTTGCTTTATGTCCCTTGAGATATATAGAATACCTTTGTGCATGATATTCTACATAACATTTAAGAGCTAAAAGTGTCAGAGGTAAACAATATTTAACTATTCACCCTAAGTTGTTGCTAAGACATTATCATTATCGCTTATTCCTTTTTTTTTTTTGTTATTGTTAACGCGGGAGACGCATTTACGTGCCTTCACCGGCCATGGGTGGGGTCCAGTGGTGTGTGGGGCTCGCGGCACATTGTAGTGTCGAATACCCATAGAAGCCACCGTGAGTACCATCAGTGCCGCCTTTGATATGGTGCCTCGGAACATCAGGGCACATCGACGGCTATTCAGTCCCCTAAGGGACCGCGCCTCCCCCACACCAGGGCCAGGCAGTACCACAGGACAACCTCACGAACTACGGGACAGCGCAGGAAGAGGAGGGCCATGCTGGTGGCACTCCTCTTCCTGCGCTGTCCCGAATGTCATGGTGCAGGACACTGCATCCTCCTATGCAACGGAATTGGGCCGGCACGACCGGGGAGGTACCTTTTGTTCACATAATGCCGCCGTTATGTGACATCTTCAGTGTCGCGTTTCGTGCGGCGAGTAGCCGGTGGCCCATTGGGAGGCAACGGATCGGCATAGTAATTATGTGGATGTTCATGGGCGTCAGTAGTCGTTAATATGCTCCGATTTCTCATTTGCCCCCTATTTCATAAAAAAATGGGGTGAGGTTAACATCCTCGCCCTTGCCCGTGCGCAAAAGCGCCTCCTTCTGTTGCTCTTTTGTCCCCTCTTCTTATAAGAGGTATACAAAGAGCCCCTCCTCTTCCTGCACTTTAGCCCCCTCTTCTTATAAGAGGGGTGCAAAATGCACCCCCCTTGGTTCAATTGGCTACGCCTGTTATCATCGCTGGCTGCTGAGCCCCACCGCCGCGACAAGGCTTGAACGATGGTGGGGATTATCATCTAGTCCTAAGTTAGATAAATCTAATTTGAGACTGCAACATCTCACAAATTGCGCTTTTTCTTCATTTCAGTACAGCGATGACAATGGAGAGGTGATGATGATGAATGGGTCAGTAACTTGTGTTACTTCAATAAATCAATCTTTTGTGAGCTCACGTGAAGTTACCGCTACAAGATGAAAATAAAGAGTAGTGACGAATGGTCAGCCGGTGTGTCATCGATTCGGTATTAGTGGTCCACTTTGAAAAGACTCCACCGTATGTTACTCACCTTAATTAACAAGGGTACAACGCAATTGTGTCGGCTAACAATGCCTATATCATTGGTAAGAACTGCCGATTCAAATTTTTATAACGCTAAGTATCAATTAACAAAGTTTTGACTACAATATTCATTTAAATACAACCGGCTAATTGTACATGTCGAAGTTAATTGTCCTCCATAGTCAAATGATAATAAAAAGTATGGAGAAAGGATATATTGCTATAGTATTTAATATTTAACTTTTAACTTTTTTTGGTTCTATTTTAACTGTCAATCTAGTACACCTACCTATAGCCATACCCAGGTGAGGAGATAAAATCCACTTGTTAACAGACGAATGGATACCACATTTTTAATTATTTATATAATAAGGAAGGATGTGTGTGTACCTAGATCTTAGATTCCCTGGAATAACATAAAATCAATATAGATATCAAGTACAATAGCACATCGGAACAATAATTCCCTTGAGTTTAATTTTACCGAGTGAAACTACGAGGCTAGTATTGCACTTGTATGTTTATCAAGCTCTAGCTCAGCAGTGCAACGTTTCGTTAATTAATTAGATATTATAGTACATATTGTAACCTATCTGTTGTTTTATTTAATAAGACAAGGGACGGAGCTCAAAGGAATAGCCGATAAAAAATAAAAATGTAATAAGCGATATACATCGAAAGCTTTTTACTTTAAAAAGGCTCTATCTTAATCCTTATTAAGCCTCATCGTCGGAAGGGTAAGGCTAAGGCTATTGAGACCGAAGAGGTGTTATTTTGAGCCCATCAAGGATTATATCATATTATTTTTATCCACAAACTTTGCCGTAACACTGGAGGCGTTTGTATCAAATTTAAGAAGATTATACAACTATATTATGTATAATATATATTTGAAATATCTACGTAATACTTTAGTATAATATTTGTTTCGAATTTAAAATTTACAGATATTTCACTGGCCTAACACAAATAATATTAAAAAACATGACATGGTGCGAATTCCATTTTTAAAATATATTATTAAAAATCGCCTCTGTGGTGTGGTAAGACCGTAAGCCGCGTGGGGTCCTTGTTTCGATCCTCTGGTCGGGCAACGGCTATTATATGTTTCTCCGATTTTTCTGAGCACGCATTACATTGTCCGCGATTTGAATGTGCCCGAAGTACCTATAGGCTTGCCACCTACGACATCATGGGCCTCAGTACCTTGGCTAATAGTGGGTGTTCTAGTATATCTATGGACTTACGAGTTGTGGATGTACTAGCACACTTCTGCCTACCTCATAGGGGATAACAGGCGTGACGGTAGTTTTTTTTTATTAATTATTAAAAAAATATTTTAAAAATGGAATTCGCACCGTTCTACTTCTCACACTTTTTTATACATAGAACACACATTTTGTCACAGGACAAACGCTCCCTTGAAGGAGCCGAATCGCATTTAGCACCGTGTAATGACAATGTGAGAGAGTACTGTCAATGGTTATGTCTCCATTGTCAGAAATATGTCATTAATAGGCGAAAAAATTGTATCGGCACCCCTGAGATGTTGTATAATGGTGTTGTCAACACTCGAACAGTGCTTTAGAAGTATAAATAATAGCCGCGCTTGAATGGCAACTTTGTCGGCACGCTCGAATCGATCCGACGTACGATTTATTGATTTTACCATGACTTCTGCTAAGTGATACAGTGGGTCACCATTCACATCATAAAAAAAAATGTCGCGTATTTTTTTATGGTTTATTTTATTTATTTGTAAGTGGCACAGAATGAAATATATTTCATACATTATACAATCTTAGTTAAACAAATATTTTTTTGCTACTTTAATTATTGATTTTAGGCCCATTGGGGGCTTAAAGAGGGCAACGCATCGGAATTGACGTCATATTCTATAAAAAAATAAAAATTATTGATTTTATTTATTATACTTTAGGCAAGCCTCTTTACAGGGAGTTGTTGAATTTTTACATTTTTCATACCACAATTTTGCATGTTATCTTAAGTTATACTAATAGGGGAACAAAATTGTGATATTTTAATTAGATATAGTAAGAGTAATATTTTCTTTTTACAATTTTACCTTCAGTGTATACCTTAAACAGTCATAAATGGCAAAATAGAAAATCACCATATCACTAAGATATTCATTGTAATTATTGTTACAGCTAGTGATATAAAATGTAGCTGTAACAGTAATTACAATGAATGTAAAAACTACCTGACCTACAATAAATCTAAAGGAGATATTGTAAAGGCGCCCAGGGTCGAAAACTTGTAAATTCGTTAAATAGAGATGTCTCGTCGTATTGTCGACGGCGAATAATTTCTGCGGTAAACGATACTTGAACACACAAAGGCTGACAGTGACGTGGGGTACGCCAGTCTAACATCTCGCAATTTTTTTTAAATTTTAAAACATCCACATTCAGTCCACGTCTCCTACTCTTCATGATGGACAGTTTAGACTATTTTTGAAACTGATAGTGTGCAATAAAAAAAAAATTGTTTCTTTACATCGTCTGTAATTTAACTACCTACTTTAAAATATATTTTATACATTGTTAAAACATTTATAATATTTTCTAAGTAAGTGATACTTTCTTTTATATATATAGGTATGTAATAAGGATTTGCATGATATTTATTTCAACAAACAATCTCAACTTATTCCACATTGTTTCCCATTGATTCCCGTAACTTATCTTTCAATATTTTTTTTCATTAAAAGATCAGTTTTAAGATTTTTTATAAAGGCTTCTTCTGTTAAAATTTTATAGATAACGTTTTATATCAGAGATACGAATGGATATATTAAATTACCAATTTCCTATTAATTACATTCTGACTTAAAGCTGAGAAAATAATAATTTATCTTCTCAGCTTTGAATAAAGAGCATTTTTAATTACATATCCGAAGCCATCTATTATCTATCTACCACAAATAATTAGCATTTTTTCCTCTTTGTTTATTTGAAGGTGATTACATTTTTTTCCTCTTTAAATAATCTAGTAAAATCCTAATATTAAGCAAAATTTACTTAACGGATTAGGATGAAACTTAACGGATCTAGATTACCCACATTATGGAGAAAAGGTAACATCAAAGCTCTTATCGTCTCAAAAGAAATGAATGGTTCCATTGCGGTAAAATTTTATGTGGGTAAAACCGCGGGTTTCGCCTAGTTTGAGAAAACTTAAAACTTTTAACATTTACTTTAGTAATAAACACAAGGCAGTGTCTTTGTTATTTATATAATGAATAATTTCCTTTGCTGAATAGACATATTTTAATGATCAATAACAATGTTATAGATTTTATTTCTATGTAACGTATTTAGATATTTTTAAAGATAAAAAATTATCAAAAGATTTTTTATTTTTAACAATTTACTTCTTATCTACAAGCTGAAGCGTGCCTATTATTGTATAAAATTTTTGAAAGTATCACATTGCTAAATCAAAATTGCACCAACAATAGGAACAAATGTTTACTATTAAAAATTATCTTCTACAGTGCATTTGGGTACAATAATTTGATCTCAATTTGGGAGATCCCGCACTACTGCCAAACAAACATATCATGTTACACTGAGTCCCATTCTACCTGTGCCTTTTAAAAAAAAACTAACACATTATCGTATCGTATAGATTAAAATCATTTATTTTTTACGAGATCAAAATGTAACTGAATAAATAAGCCTACTGAATAAATTTTATGTTTTATACAAATTATGTGAATATTAATTTAAGCAAAGGTACATTGAAATTTTTAAAATGGTAATCAAAGAAATAAACAAGACAATACAAACATTCCCCATAGCTCTCCTAAAACATATCTTTGCATTTATTTTATTTTCTTGTGTATATGCACGTTTTCCACATGTTTTTTTTTTTAATAGAAAACCTGAAAGTCTTATAGGTGTAGGATACTTATTGTCATCTAACGGTATAGGCTATTCAGTTTTTACTAGTAATAATGTACCTACTTCCTAGCTTTAAATGTGAGCTAAGTATTAGGTAGTTCCTATATGATTTTAACTAAGTCTCTAAAGAACAAAAAAAACATATACCAATCTAAAGCTATAAAAAATGGAAAAGAAATGTTGTTGATAAGATTGATAAACATTGTCTCATTTTCAAAAAAAAATCAATTAAAATGAAACACGTCAAGGGGTAGGAATTGTAGAGCAACGCGAGCAAATTGGAAGCCGGTAAAATTGGTAATCCGCAAGAATGGACCTACCTAATCGATGCGTCGGTACGTGCCCACTCACAAACAGTCCAGAAACACTTAAACACACAAACAATCACAGTTCAGCGGCGGTGCGTACGTATTCTTTAATTTGACAAGTTTCTAAACGCGCCCAATGGTCAGTGTAGCGCGTAATCATCGAATGCCCTAAGTATTGGTAAGGCCGTTCGAAAGCTACGAACCGTTCCCGATGTCACGGCTCGCTTACGACTGGCCGAGCCATCTGATTCCAAGTCAGCCGTGTGAGCATCAGAGGGGCGGGGCCTACAGGGGCCGTATACTCACCCCAGGGTGGGTGCGCACACAGGCGCACGCACGCACACCGCTCTACGTACTCACGCCCACACGGACAGTTCGCAAAGCGTTCGTTCCAAGCATGTTGTATGATTCGATGTTCGAATTTGGTTTTCAAGTTTTCGAATAGAAAAGTTTTCAGGACGTTGTCGGTTTAGTTTTATGTTATAAGGACCGTGGGCTCGGCATTCGGCAGCATTACGGAGCGCGCCTCTATAACATACTTATATCACTACTTCACGGATTCTAAACTTTTCTGGAAAAAATATTTTTGTTTGTGGGCTTAAAATTTTAATTACCGTAAAAGTACACATTGGATTTTTTTATAAAACTACAAGATACGATGTAGGTAGGCTAAATAATAAAACATAAATAATATCTTCCAATGACTAGGATAATACAGTGTATAAGTATTCTTAACGTAAATAATTTACCATTTTGCCTACCCGTGTACGTATTACGGAATAATTAAGGCGAAGTTGCTTGTTTGTAAACTTTAAAAATACTTTAAAGTTGTGATAAAATTAAACTAAGTTATTTACAAACAAAAGTCGGTGTAAATTTATAAGTGTACTTACAATTTTCTTACGGTTTTAATTTATGTATTTACTCATTTTACATTATGTAGATATGTTAAGGAATTTAATATATTTTGTCCAAAGTTTAAAAAATAAATATGCATTAAACGTATCATACGATAAGACTTCATATGGGTAGTTACTTAATCTTTAAACATTGCGTAGAATTCGTGAAAATTTGGTCCCGTGTGAAAATAAATGAAGTTGCGTTGGTGTGTGCTCACAACTATTTCAGACGATGGCGTCTGATATGTTGAATAGACAAATGATATGCATATAAAAAAAACTTCTAAGTGTTATTATTTATTACATAGACCTACATAGATATTGACAAATAAATAATTATGCCCTGTAGGAAATATCTAGGTCCTAGCCTTTGTTTAACGAAAGTATGTAAATAAAGGATGGAAAGACATGTGGCGCTGCGTTCACTCTACCTATCCCGTTAGGGAACTGCCGTGGTGTTGTTGTTGTTGCATATAAATCAATGGTAGTGGCTATGAAGGTCTTGAAGTCATGCTTTTGTAAGTTCAAAAAAAGGACTTAAAGGATCATGATACATCTATAGCCATATGTAGATAAACACGTCGCACTATTATTTACATTCCTATACCGACTATTTTGCTAGCCCTCAGCTTCTGATTACTTTATAGGAATTAAGTGTTAAGTTGAAAATTTGAGTAAATAACAACAACAACATGGGGTAGGCAGAGTGAACGGAATGCCATACATCACGATCCTGACATACCTGCCTTGCCTCCTCCACATTCGTTATGACTCTCTTCACACAGACACTGATTTGGGAAGACCCATAGCACCACCTTCGGATTTGAGTAAGTGTCATAAATGTTATAAATTTATTACGGGAATATTGGGAGCATATTACCTCTTACAATTTATTAAATTTTTTATGAATAAGTAATAATGATAACGCATGAATATCGGTATTCATTAAAATGGTCCAACCGTTCATTTGCCCCCTTACTTTATCTATACGTAAAAAATTAAATTATTTTCAAAAAGCAGCTCATATGCCTATGTATGCCTCTATGTATCAGCATGGCCCTATTTTAATAATATTCCGATTCAACCCCCCCCCCCCCCCCAATGGGCACTGGACTCCCACAAGATGACCTGTCTATCGTAAGCTGTCGCTGTATCTGGTGCCTGTCAGACACAATAAAAATAGTATAAATTACAACCTCCACCAACAATGGTTTTACAACCTTGTGATCGCAGTAAAAATATAACATATCCACTATTTATATAAGTGAAGCCGGTACATAGGGGATAGTTGAAGATATCAGCCAGCGGAGCGAGGCTCGTAAAGCGCGGTTAGCTTTTATGACCCCCTGGTACCCCGATGGCCGTGTTCACGACTTTCGGAGATTACAATGAACCACCGACTGTTAACTAAGCAGAAATTCGAGTAAAATTTAACGCCAACGAAAACTCTACGTTATGAGGCAGTAAACGCGGATATAACTCAATCGGTAATGGATATTTTTTTATTGTCACTGTTTCAATAAGTATATTAATAAACTTTTTTGGAACGTTTTTGGAGGCGTTTCTAGTAAAAGAAAAAAGTTTGTATATTTTTTTAAATCTCTGCCAACTCTGCTAAAAAAGGTTTTTTTTAGCAGAGTCAGGGCAGAGAAAAACACTATGACTTCGCGTCATCAACATGCTACGTAGCACAGAAACTACTAATGAATAATATTAATTCTAGTGACGCGGCGCTACGAGTGTGTGCTGCTACTAAATATTGGCCATTATTGCCTGATAGTTTTAAGTTTTTCACTTCTATCGATAGTACCTCTGAGTGGCTGTTTCTTTTTTTCATTTATTACATTCCGATACGGCTAAGGTAGATCTAGATAGTTTTAAGATTCCTCTTCGTTACCACGTATATACGATATCTCAGTCGTTATGTATGTGAAGGTCTGTGCTAACTTACCATCAGGTTAGCTGGAGTTTTGACTGACACCTAGACCTGATATCTATGCTGGTATACTGGCTGAATGTTTGGCACACCGCACTCTTCCTATGTAAATATCGTGATATGTGGCGCTCAGTTCTCTCTGTCCATATTAGGAAACTGGCATGAAGATGCGTTGCGTTGTTAAAGTTGTGTTCATTTTAACATTTAGCGTTGGTGTCTTGGCTGGCTGATGGCTAATATGACACCTACAATGTCGAGTTTTGAGATAACTTCGAACTACCAAGTAGGTGTCTAAAGGTGGCAACCAACATACATCGAATTATCATTATTAAAACCAATACACATCGGATTGTCATTGTTAAAACCAATACACATCGGATTGTCATTGTTAAAACCAATACACATCGGATTGTCATTGATAAACAGTAAAAATGGTAAGAGCTTTTAGTACGAGGTCGTGCCATGCTGCTTTTGCAGTCGAATTGGAGCGACGGTACCACTGGCTCAATTGACAGCGACGGAAAGTGACAGCTATGTTGTTACGTTTCGTGCGGTTTGTGAGTAGCAGCTGCCCCATTGGAGGTGAGGAGTGAAGGAGGGCAACACAAATGCATAACTATTATGTGGATGTCTATGGGCTTCGGTAATCATCACAAAGCTTTAGGCAACACGTTTATCCTCCTAAATTATAAAAGTATTGTTTTCCATGGCTAATCCCTTACTTTTAGACTCACCCAAATCGGGCTATTTTGAATTTAAAGCTGAATGGCGATGAGTGAGACGACGCGCAATTTCTATATAATTTCACGGGACACAAATTATCTGTAAACCCCCGCATTACACGATTGTTTATTGCTCAATCTAGTACGAATGTATGAAAATGCAAAACAAACAAAAACGGTTTCGCACGCTGCACACTCACAAAACGCGACACGCGGCCGCCGTCACGCCGTCACGTCGTTCAGTGCGCTGGCCCTCATTATCCCGGGCCTAATTTCACGCTCGCTCATACTTATTGTGATATCGCGATACCATGTCACGCTATTCGCTACGCCCGGTTGTGATGATTGAGTCGCAACTTTTATTTCTTACTTTTTTGTCAGGGTCAAAATTCGGTTTCCGCGCCGAGGTTTCCCCAAAGAGGTTTATTTACAATACAAAATAGTACAAAGACTTGGAATTTTCGGCTTAAGTCAACCATTAAAAATCGTTTTCCACAATGGATGTGATTCGGTAAAAAATAAATTCTTTTTCGCGAAAGTGTTTGTATAAGAACAATATAAGCACCGCAGCGGGGCACCTAGACGGGCCCTTGTTGTTTTCTTTATATATTTTTTTGTTTGCCCCCATAGGTCGTATGAATGGTGCTAATATACGCATCGCTACGTTTATTCTGCTTGCAAGAGATTGTTTCCTTCGTTTCGTAACATAGCCAAGCTATTGTATTACGTGTATCAAAGTCGAAGACAATAATCACGATATACTTAGGTTTTTTCTTAAATTTTTAATACGTCGACTCTGTAATGTCGCGAAATACAAACATTTTATCTAGATGCTTACATTTATTTAATTGGAAATATTTGTCTGTAGCTAAGGAGATGAGATATATAATATACCTTTCAAAGAGTAGTGTCATTTGGAATATTATTTAAAGCTTACGAGAATAAACTTGCGATGGGAGCCTTTTCATTACTAGACACTGACGACTAATAACGACCGTACGGTTTGCAGATATGTCGCCCCCTTCACCATGTCCCCAGTGGGTCACTGGAATCTAACAACCACGTGAAACGCATCATCGCCATGACTATAGGCCGGTATTAGGTATGTGAGCTAGATATATCCGTCTAGTCTTCAACTGCAGTTCGGCAGTTTTTTATTGAATTGGGGGCAAACGATCAGTTGGAGCCTTCTTGGGACTACCGACGAACATCCACATAATTACTAGGCCGATACGTTGTCTTCCTCCCCC
>JAFELO010000614.1:80845-97889 GCA_017140195.1 Eumaeus atala | reverse complement strand
GGGGGGGGGAGGAGGTAGGCAACGCATCGGCATATTTATGGTAATGTTCATGGGCGTCAGTAGTCGTTAAAGTGCTCTGGTTGCTCGTTTGCACCCCTATACTATAAAAAAATGGTGTCCCACTTTTTTATTCGGACCTGCACTTATGCTGTGGAGGTGAATAAAGGCCCAATACAGTTTCATCAGATTGCAATAATATAACGTAGATATTTATTAATAATTCCTAATGCGTAAATAAAGAGAAACAATGTTAATGTTACCACTTTAATGATATGTACCCTTTGCCGCCTGTAGCGATGAATTGGTAAACAAAGAACTGAATACATAATCTAGTTGCATCTGCGGTAATTACAGGGGGGAATATTAAAGCGAGTTATTATAATATTGTCTCACAAAATAATACATAATATTACACAATGTTATGTAATGTCAGTAGAACGGCGTATGCACGTAGGTAGTATAAGAGGGCAGCAACCGACGCCCATAGATATCCGCATTATCCACACGAAACGCGAGTTAGAGAAACTGCAATGTAGCATGGCACTACCTCTAACAAAAATAAATAAAAATATGAAAATGCGTAATATAAAGATTTACAATTATTTTGAATGGATGCGAGTGGGAGGAGATCGATAGTCTTCGCGTTCATTGTAGGAGGTTTATGTCCAGCAGTGGTCCACGAAGACTAAAGACATTTGAATGCATTTTATATATAGTTTTTTATATTTAAGTAAACACCTAAGGTAGACCTGTAATCGCCTCTGTGGTGTAACATTGCGGGTGTCGTCCGTTAAGAAGACGCGTGGGGTCCTGGGTTCGTCCGCAGGTCGGGCAATTGTTAAATTAAATGTTTCTCAGATTATTCTGAGCACGCATTATATTTTCCGGGATTGGAATGTGCCTGAAGTGGCCATAGGCTCGCCTCCTATGACATCGTACCTCATATATGACACATATGACTCAGTACCTTGGCTAATCGTGGGTGTTCTAGTACATCTAATGGGCTTACGTCTTGTGGATGTACTGACACACATCTGCCTACCTCTTCGGGGATAACAGGCGTGAAGGTACTTTTTTTTTACCTAAGATAGGAAATTCCAAGCTCCTATATAGGTACCTGTTAGCTGAGTGCCTACCAAATCATCGGTTAAAGTATGACCGCGACATTCGTAGAAAATTTGAGAAGTTGATATCTACCACAGGTAGGTAGCTATATCTGTATAAAGAAATCAGAGTTACAGATATCTATCTACCAAAATCAAGGCCAACTTTGATTTTAATCTCGCTACGTCCACCGCGTGCGACTTTCATTTTTAATACTTAGATAAACTAAAACCATAAAAATGCTGTAAATGTTACACTATTCTTACCGATTCCAACGCAAACGGAATGCACTCCAATATTAAACGTCGGAAATATATACGAAGTAGAATTAAAAAAGTCACAGTTTCAATATCCTAAGTATGCCATTAAAACAGCGAGAGATATGAAATCTCAAAATGTTTTAATGTGCGGCTCTCGAATATTGAGAAAAATGTAAAGGGCATTTTCATTTTAAAATTTCCAAGGGTGCCCTCCCCCGTTGAAGATACCTTACGCACACTTGCAATACCTAATCTCACACTACAATACTTTTTGTATGTAAACGGTCAAGATAAATACATCTATTCTCAATAAGAATTTATTCATAAACAAACATATGGGAATTAATTTTACCATAGAATATTTAATTAGTACTGATGCTGGCCGATAACCAATTCTTTAAAAAAATGATTCGAAAGCATTCACGGAAACGATTTTTCAAATTTCGAACTTCTATGATCCCTTAACGACTTACATTACATGAAGAAACATAAATAATGAAATAGTAACCGATATTGAAACAACACGCTGCATCATATTTCCCCCGTACGGACACGCATGTTTTTTATCTCTATCACGCGTTCCGTTTTTCCCCACGTCTCCTACTCTCGGCTGGGCGGGTACAACTCTGTGATTGGTGGAGGGGAGAATGGCGTTGCGTTACCCGTCGGCAAAGTACCGACGGCATTTTCCCGACGGTAGGCATTCGAATATTCCTTGCTACGAATATTATTCTTCTTTTAATATCTTTGTAATAGTGCAAGGTAATGTTTAATGTTTAAATGATACTAGTTAAGTAGTTTAGTTACTTCATTAGTAATATTTTCAGTTACAGAGAAGTACTGTCCGAAAAACAAAAAAAAAACAAATTATATCCTATCATATCCTATCATCGTCCATCTAATGAGTACAGCCTCAAGGTTTTGTTTATTTAGTTTGTTGTTTTTAATTGTTTGTTCTTGAAATGATTGAAAATCAAAAAATAATAAACAACGTTATGTTTAAACATATTGAAGTTTATTATATAAATTAATGATAATAACTATAATGATTTAATAATTAGTTTGACAGTTTAACATAAGATTAAATATAGAAATCGACACTTGTCTCTACCGAATAGCAACTTATCTCTACATTATAATTTCTTTGAAAGTCCAGTACTAGGATGGAAACTGTGCTAAAATCCTCTTCCTGCCTGGGATATTTTTCATGACATATTTTTGCTAATGATATCTATCTCTGCAAATAAATAACCGACATGCAGCTGGTTTTTTGGACTTTCGTTGCTTTTAAGGGCTAAGGTTGAATTACTTTTGAAGTTATTCCAGAAAGCACTATTTGTTGTGTGTTTGAGACACACTATCTTTAAAAGTTTAAGTTGACTGCTTTACAATTGTTTCTCGACATAGCTTCACCAAGCTAAATTTTAATTATATTTTAACGAAATAATATAACGACTAAGATACTATTCCTTCGATTGCTATCAAGTGCCCTTCGATTAGTGTAAGCGTAACGAATCATAGGTTATTTAAGGCTTAGATGTATACACAGTATACGGCCGTCACAAGGGAAATGGTGGAAAACGAATTCTGAGACCAACGAAATTAGGACGTTTTGATTGCACGATTTTTTTTTTTCAAGAAAACTAAGCTGGATCCTTACTAAAAATTTCTAAAAATGTCCAGAGGTTACGCGGATTTAGTAAGCGGTAGCGCCATGCTAATGTATCAGCGGAGTGAGGCCAGCACGACCGGGGAGCTACCTCTCGCACACATCGCCGTAAAGTGACAGCTATGCATGTATTTTGGTGCGGCGTGTGAATAATCCATGGCTCCTGGATGGATGGATGGATGGAGGAGCGAATGAAAGGATGTCAACACATTGGAATAACAATTATCCAGATCATCAAAATGCTCGTTTATCCCGCCATAATATAAAAAAATTGTTTTATCCTTTATTCTCTCCCTTTAATCCGGGCCCTCACATACCTACACCATAATTAACCTCACATGGCATCATACTATCACTTGTTACCTGTTATGTGCCTGGGTGGGAGGGCCCGCCTCTTCGTTCATGCCGGCCAGACCGGTTGCGGTGGCCCTACATCTTAAAAGTTCCTTTGCAGTAGAAGTGGTAACTAGAGACTAGAGAACCACCGCAACTAAATAAACCGCGACATGATCCGTTAAATATCTTTAGGTACTGGTAGGTATTTAGGTAGCTTACATGAACTTGGCACGGAGATCGTTGTGCTGTGTTGCGCTGATGACTATGTGATAATTCTAATGGCCCACTGGGAGCATTAGGAAGAAGGACGTAAGAAATATTTTGTGGATCCTTACGGACTACAGCCGTTAAAATGCTATTGGCTTCTTTGCCCTCGTACCAATACAAAAGTACAAATCGCGACCAAAGTTGTCGGGAATTAATATATCTAAATAATTCACTTATGTTTTTTTTTCGTATCAATCTCATGCGTTAGTTTTCAAACTATCAGCATAACATAATACAGGATGGGTGAGCATTTCTCACCTGATTGGATGTACGCACACTCGAGCGGTCTGCGGACGCGCTGCGTCTAACGCGCTCATTTATACGCTATTATTGATAAAGTTACCGTGAAACAAGTTTTGTGATTTTTTTTAGCTTAGGGGGCATGCAAGTAGTCATAACTCCATGGGCAGGTAGGTGGCTGACGAAACCATAAATCATGCGTCTACTAGTCAGGACTAGCGATTCTAGCTCTAACGACGTTGGTCGTTCCATTCAATGCCCCTGTTGGGACATCCATTGTTAGTGCCGTGGATTCATTGCATCTTAGCCGGCCAGCAACATCTATCAAACAATTTGTTAAGCTCGACCATGGTTAAAAGACATTTCCTCATTATTAACATGCAGTGTTTATTAGCATAGGACGAGAAACGGGCGATACTGACGTCCATTATTAACATCCGCATATGTCGATGCGTTTTATTGCTTCACGCTATCCCCCAATGGGCCAGTTGTCTGAAAACAAAAGCGAATGTTAATTCAATAACATGGTTTCAATGCATACTTATAACGAGTACTCGGCCTTTTCATTACTACCAACGCCCATAGGCATCCGCATAGTGCAAGCAGACGTGTTGCCCTCCGTTCCTCCTCCGCTCCAATGGCCCATCGGAAAGTCACCGGGCACTCAAGCGACAGCATTACTCTTATTTTGGCGCAGTATCATGTGAGCGAGGGTTGACTCTCCACATGGCGGTCCAACTCAACATGCAGCACGCAACCCTTGCTTTATACAATAGATTTAAACGTTTCTGTTTATTCAACAATCAAGAGCAACGCACTCATATATTCCTTGGTTACGTTGGTCAAGTGATGGAGAGAATAAAGTGATGGAGATAAAATTATCTCCTATGTTAATTATTTTTATTATTCTATCTTAACATTCTATCTAAAATTTCATTCGCAATTCCTTCGGAGACAAAAATCACACTTCGCTAAGAGCATTACTCCGAACGTTTATAATCGGCTAAATATCGAATTGTTCCATCCATTGTTTGGAGGGTTTAAACATTTGGAACTCTCGAGAATTGGTTTCGGGAGTTTTAAGCCTACCGCCTTCGGTAAGACACCAACTCTGTAATAAATCTACACTCTGTGTACAATTTAATTAAGTTCAATTTGCATTGAAATCTTTACAATAATTCCTGAAAAGTGAAAGCGTTCCTACACAAGGTATTTAGGTTTAAACTCCTATTGAAAGAGGTGAAAGTTTGGGGGATCCTACTGACAAGCCGAAAGAGTCCTTAGGTCCTTGTAACAGAGGCTGATATCTATTGATCGGGGTCCGTTTGTGGAGGAGTGTTGAGAAAATTGTGCAATAACGAGTCTACACACAGGGTGTAATTGTATCGGGGATCAGGATCGACCCGCGAGCCGCGTGAGGGGACATTTGTCGATATTAGCTCGGTATAATGCATGCGATTTTGACACTTACTTATAGCCCCGAAGCGTATTTCGTCAATTACTTCCTCTCGACACATCTTCACGCCAGCTCCCTAATGGGGTAGGCAGACTTCCTCTCAGTCGATTTTTCGCGCAATGATTCAGAACATTCAAGAAGAGAGATGATGTAGAGTTAGGTATGTTCCGACTTCCGATTTCTAAAATGTACGAAAGACCTGGTTGAACTTTAGATCTAATTGCCAGATAGCTCCTTATTATACATATTTCTGAATCATTGTGCTGCCAACTTATGATAAATAGATAGGAAGAAATTTGGTTATGAATGTATTATGTTGCTAGTTCACTATTTGGACAAGACAAGAAAATATAAATATTATTGAAATTACACATTAGTTATTAATTCCTACTCATATGTGTGCCATGTCTACACTATAAACAATTTGGTAAGTTTAATTTGCCATTTTCTATTATCACCATTCACGGGCTAAAAATGACATTCAGAATATTATAATAATTATTATCTAAGTACATAATACATAAATACTTTCGTTTGTTTCTTCCAAGACGTCAGCAATATCGTCTTTGGCCTCAATTATTGAAGTTTTACGTTTACGTCATAGGAAACTCAGCAATACAGTATTTTATTATAAGCTGCTCCAGGCTTCACGGTTGATTTGATTTTGTCACAATATCCGTGGATATGTCGCAGTCGGATAATCTAAATTGCCGTATTTCATTACTGCCAGCCATTTTCAAAAAACATGGCCGTTTTATTTTGTGGCGGGTCAACGATTAGTCTGAGTGAAATTGCACCAGAAAGCTTTCGCCGTTATACAATGTTCAATCAAGCCACCCTTATTTATATAAAGTGAATCACTATCCGCCTTTCTGACACGTTTTAGTTCCTAATGTTAACACTCGCGGCGTTGCTTGACATAACAAAAACAATCGCGTTGATTGTAGTATATAGAGATGGGAAAAATCTATACCCCGACGGGTTCGAGGTTTAGGCGGGAGCGTATCTCCCGACTAAGCCTTCGTGTTAAGGTTATTTTCTTTTTTAACTGAAAATATCAAGAAACTCAATGAGGCTAAACGTCAACCGCCATATTGAAGAACGTCTCGCAAAGATAATCCGGCTAATCGTTATCACGCCACAAGATAAAATAGCCCTGTTTATGAAAATGGCTAGCCATAATGTTATACGGCGATTTGCACAGTACGACTACAACAAATACATTCCGTGTGATTAAATTTAAATATGTGCTGGGACACATAATAAAAGCTAAACCTTGACGGACAGGTCCACAGTATTATAAACAATATTCAAGGCCATGGAACTTGCCAGCGAGTATCATCTACCCTCTATACGCCGTAACATTTTTTCGTGACAGAAAAAGCGTAATAGATTATGGACCAAAAATATGTTTCACTTCAAAAAGTGCATAATTTTTTTGATTACTAGCCGTTTGCGCATGTATTCATGCCGAGACATTTCTGACCTTTGTGTTCTGAAATGATAACACGATACATAGTACTTTAGACAAAACCTAGACAAAACTAGACTTTAACCAAAAACGCATACAAGGAAAGTCGCGCGCGAAGCAAATATCTACATGTAATATTGATCGAAAACTTTCTTCCCTATATGCGACACAGTTCTAAAAAAAAGTAGAAGTAAACCTATATAATAGTAGGTAGGTATCTATATTTCTAAATACGTGCAGAATATAAAATATAAATGAGGAGAACGTTAAAGGTCAAAGTTGTTTGTATCCATATTTATCGAGGCGGCGGCGCGGCTTGTCACATCACTACTCCGGGGGTGCACGGGGGGTGCGGCCCCGCGGTAAGCCAAGGGCGAGATGGGGCGGTTATTTATTATTGTTTGCTCTATTTTTATTTGTTTCGTGTTCCATAATAATTGTTGTCTAATGATCGGATAGTTATGTCGATTTACTGACAATAGCAGTGAAGATATATGACAGTTGCTATATTTTATTTAAGTAACTCCTTTATAATTGTTGTTTTAAAACTCGAGGAAGCGTTAATACGTCACGAGACAGAGACATCTAAGTGGGTCGATTTTATCAAATGTTACGATATTTGTATTGCATACATAGTACATAACGGAACTTAGATAGCAAGGTACTCTTTGTTGGTTTTAATAATCTAACCTACTCTACATAGAGTAGGTTATATTTTTAAAAACCAACTTGAAAGAAAGACATTTACATGCGTCGTCTTTTTATAGCATAGATGGACAAAGAAACAATATCGGTTATTTGAAGAATATCGATTCCCATTAAGATCCGCAGGGTAAACGTTTATGCCGATATGTTGCACTTCTTAAACAATTTCCTAAGGTCTTAAGGACACGAAGCCTACGCCCATGCAGGCAATAAGGGACATTCAAACTGAACCCATCATCGTATCCCTCTTGTAGAAGACAACTCTTGACGTTGAACTTAATCAGTTGCACTCGTAAGGGTGTAGGTAGGCAACCACTCTTGTGAGTGTAGACATCTATATGTGATTCGCGGCGATTGTACAACCTATGCGAGGGAAAGGGGACACATTAATGAGAGAAGAGGGTTCTACATTCCGTATGTAGGGAGAGGGATGATATTCTGCTTAGTAATCCTCCCGACAGATGGCGTTGATAGAAATTATAATATAACTGACAAAATAATAAAATAACGCATGGAAATAAATTTAAATTGTTTTACTACTATTTTTTAGCCCACTAAATATGTACAGAAAAGGAGTGCAACGCTTCTGCATAACAATTATTCGGATGTCTATGGGCATCGGTAGTCATCAAAAATCCCCGACTGCTTGTATAAAAAAAATGACTATGTAATATTAAAAAAAAAAACAAACTATGATGATCTAAGGTTTCACCTCTGGTACGTAGGTACAGACACAATGTAAACAAATGATATATTATATAGATTTAAAGACTATAAATGAAGTTAGGTGAAGCGTCGTCCACTGTTTGACGTTGTTGTTTCTAATTGGATAAGTCCTTAATTGAAACCCAGCCGCTATTGAAGTAGGTAGTGTTCGACTATCACCATTTGATTAAAAAACGGTAGTCGTTTACTACTCATTCTCGGGAATAGGGCACGCCGTCTATTGGGTCTGATGGTATTCTACTGCAACAGCTTGTGATAGCCAGTGCTCTTATATGTTCCTAGTACACAAGTTCGCTTCTCATAGGGCATAACTACACCAAAGCTTCGATAGATATATCAAGACGATTAATGAGACCTCATTCTTTTCTCTATAAAAATATGTCAAGCCGATCAGGCATGGAAGAAAGAAATCTACGTATGTACGTTCGAAAAACATTATTGTCCTTTTGGTGATGATGGGGAAGATAGCATTTCACTATTTTTAATAGAGATGGATCTTTGGTGTGGAGCTGATCCAAAGTGTACTGTCAAATCCAACATCACATGCAGCCAAAAATTATGTACATTGGTTGGTTCAATAATTATCATTCCTAGACAACAATTTAATATAATGTTAGTATTAAGTTGCCACATGTCCATGAAATAAGGCACATTGGGGTTGTCGTGTCCTTGCTGGATAAATTCCTCGAACTAAAATTAAGATAAAAGAAAGAGATGGATCTCACCGAATCCATAAAGCGATGACTTCGATTTGGTTTTGTCATTAAGGGCCGTATAACGTTCCCGCTCTAGTGTACCATCAATATCTAGTTTTTTATACTTGGCTGTGTAAATTGAAAGAGAATCACAACACGTATTGTGCAGTATCACTTGCGTCGCAATAGAGCGTCGCCCTTTGTTCGGCGCAAGTGTACAAACACCGCCCGACAAAGTTACCGACGCAGCAGACCGTTTAATACATAATCTCTACATAAAAAAAATACAAGTAGACAATACTGTATTCCAATATGTATCAGGTAGCTAGATCAAATTTGACAATTAGTATAACCTTTGGAATAGTTGATTGAATGTATTGTCACTTCAAAGTGAATAAATACAATTTATATACTATTTTAACAATGCCTTAATTTTAATTTACACCTTTATAAGACATGATATCTCCACGAATAAAGATTTTTACTTATTTAAGGAACGCAGTATGAAAAAAATTGCGTGTAAAGTAACAGTACTTTACACGCAATTTTTGCCTACACAGGTAGGCACCTCCATCTGCCCCCTCGTTAGGGAGGGTGGCGGACGAGTGGACCCGATTCCTTCAGCCAAGATAGTCACATTTGAAAATTTTAATTAACTATCGGGATGCATCCTTCCCTTCTGCAAGATAGGAGGAGGGTACCTCCTATCGACCACAAGCTCAGCTAGACCATCACTCTTCTTCTTCCGTCTGCATAGAGCAGTCATTAAAAAAATTAAGCCTCCGAATCATTCTCGACTCGAGGCTCTAAGCATAGGTATAAAACGAAAACAAGTTGCAGTCCTCTTAAATGATATCACCCGCCATCGATATATTCATATTTAACGAATTTAAACGCTGAGCAAAATATTCATAACTTCTCTTTTAACTGTATCTACCTAATTTTTTCACCATATTTATTTTTAGTTTATAACTTAACAAATATTCAACTTATTTAAAAAACGAATAGAAGATGCATTTATTGCAAAAAAATAGAATAGAATTAAATTAGTTTCTAACATTGGAGAATAATTCTTAGTCCGCAAACCCAGTGTCATTAATTAATTTAACAAACATTCTTTCAAGATGATCTCTATAAGTACCTACTATTTTATCACAGAATAATGATCCGCCACTTTGTAGACTAATTGAAATTTCGAACTATAAATTAATATCTCTTAAACACTCAAATTAATCCCGCGATCGTAATAACTACGGGCTGCCGGCTGGGGTGGTGTGGGGGAGGTAAAGAAATCCTATTCTCATAGTTCACTAAACACACCTACGTTATTTGGTTATCACGCCCCGTTGAATACGGTGCCCGATTGTGTACTATCAGTTTTGACACTTGGTCTTTAATAACACCAATATCATTTTGGTGTATTTTTAAAGTGAATCTTTTTTGCCGACGCACGTGTATAATTCTTGGCCTATCTGATGTACACGCAGCTACACCTACCACGTAGCAAAGTTTACGTTCTACAAATTCATTAACAATTTTGTATCGCTCGCTTCAGCTGGCCTTGGGTGTAGTTAGAGTCTTTGCTGGTCATGAGTATATAAGTTAAAATAATCCAAAAGTTTTACTTTCGTCGTCGTTTAATAATTTTTATTCTTCATTTCCATTCTGGGGTTTAGTTTCCCTAATTCCATCCTAATAGCTAGAGTCAATGAGAAAAAGAAGTATCATTAATTCCCACAGATTACTCGATTCCATGGATCCAATCGGATTTTGAGAGAGAATGGGAAGGAAACGAACAAGAAATGGCGACAGGATAAGGACCTCGCGGCTATAGCCCACTTAACTATTCTAACATACCTTCGTCTAATGTACCACGATTTATTATTCAGAGCGTATCCCTGGACATTAGGTTGAAAGGGGGCAAGGTACAGCATGATCATTGGATGTGACCGCTTGTATACCATATCGGTTAATAAAACAATAAAAATTTGAAAGTAGAACAAATGTAAATTTTTTGACGCAAAGTATCAAACGGTGCGAGTCCGGGCACAATAAGTGTAATATGTTTACAAAGTTATTTCATATTTTCAATTTGAACCGACGGCTCGTCGCCGTGGGAAGTGCAATACCAGCAGGTACAGCACAGCTCCTCACCACGCAATGTTTGTCTTACCATTGTTCGTCAATTCACGTTTCGCAGGACAATTGTTATATGTAGCAATATATAGAAGCCATATCGTTACGAAACGGACAGACAGACAGATTTAAGATAGTTACTAACGAGCAGTCAGACCCGATTCAGCTGCAGGGCGACAACGGCGCTACCGCTTACAAGAGTTATTATAATACCAACCTCCGCTCATAGAAAATACTAGCATGAATTAAAGTGAAAGTGGTAGAATTTCGCGCATGGAATTAACACGACGGTTTCTTGTTAAAGGAAAATCTACAGTACTAGTGGTAACACCAATTCACTGGCCATGTTTTTCTAATATTTTTTAATCGGCACGTGTCGCTGCCGGCTTAAGCTTAGTAGGGATAAATGGATCATATTTTCTTCAGCATATTGAGTTAACTAAAGTAATAAGTGTTAAGGGTATAAAAAGTACGCCAGTTGTGGAATTCAGCTCAAGGAAGTGTTGGGTTCGGCACGCCATTTCCCACCTGTTTACTAGTTCCCTTAATCCCTTACTTACTTACGGTTCCCCATGCAAATGTTCTTGCTGAATGAAACCTTGATCAAACAAACTTTTGGTCGTACTTCTAGAGATCTGTTCGCCAGTGCAGAAAACCTCCTTCGGGTAATTCAGACTTTCAAACCTAAATAGCAAAAGCGTCTTACTATCCTTTATCTTTACCTTCCAGTCTTGACACTTTTCATAGCATAATACACCCATGCACATCTGCATAATGGTTACAGAGACGTGTTGCCCTCCTCTTCACCGCCTCTCCAATAGATCACCGAAATCCCACAAACCGCACAGTGGGACCTTTCCGCTCGTGTCAGCCTATTTTGGCTGCAATTCTTCACGATACCACCTCTTATCAAACTAATTATCATCGACCAATGTTGCAGATATCCCCCACAGAGCAGCGTAGCAGTAACTCGTAAGTCCCAACAGAAATCACAATCGCAGGAGATTGTCGCGAATATTAAAACATGTTGTGAACCATTAAAGCCCTGTCCCGTCATCTGCGCATAAAACCCAATTGCCCGTGAATAATCATTTTGAAAATATAATTCCTCCTTCCCATCCATTTGTTCTCGTTTTACAATAACTCGGAAAACATGTCTGTCCCGCGTCCTCGTTTGTCTATTTGACCATCCGACCGATAAATCGATAATAATCGAACATTGCCAGCAATTTGGACACAATTCTCGGATAATATTCGTGTCGTCATCATAGAAAATGTTTTAAAGATGACGGCATCACATTATTATCGGTACACATTTGAAAATAAAAATATGTTTAGGATGTTAGGATGTAAAGTATTTATTTGCCCTGTAGGACTAATATATTTTGTTGCGTCGAATTGTAGAAGCAAGTTTAAAAATACCAATTGTTTTATTAACCTAAATTAATCGCAATTCAACTTTCAATTAGGCATTATGACAGACGATACTTCCAAGAAGGGAACAGCGCTCGCTGGCAACCCGTTTGCCGCGCGGAAACTGTCACAATTTGACGTTTCACTTGACGTGATGCATTCTTTATTTAAAATAGCCCGCCTTTTTTATTTTTATTTATCTCCGTATAATCTAACGCGGTGTATACTATAAAATGTTTTTTAATTTTCATGACAAAGGGTCGTATATTGAACAGAAGCTTAGATAACATAATGTTTAATCTGTCTCATCTGGATTACTTGTTGTACGATCAGTTTATTTTCATTTAACGAATGCGATGAATGCATAAATAAGTAGTTCAAGTTAAATATGTTTCAGTATATGTTCTAAATTACTAAACACAATTTTAACTAGTCAGTATTAATCTAAAATAGCTTTTTGTATTTTCATATTGAGAGAAATTCACATTAATTTCACATTCCAGGAGGATTTTCACGAAAATCTATGCCACCAGTTGATAATTATCATTAGCAAAAAT
The DNA here is from genome assembly GCA_017140195.1 of Eumaeus atala. NCBI lineage: Eukaryota > Metazoa > Arthropoda > Insecta > Lepidoptera > Lycaenidae > Eumaeus > Eumaeus atala. The sequence continues at coordinate 84,854 of JAFELO010000614.1, read as the reverse complement.
CAGATGCTAACTGCACTTGTGTATTTTTTAAATGCTCAGAATGTTATATAATAATAATAATAATAAAGATACGTAACAATATATAATTAAAAATCATATTAAATAGTCTGTCGTAGATCGAAATTCGGTACCAATCATATAAATCAAGAAAATAAAATATTTTCGTAAAAATACGAGGGTGGAACTAAAAGTTCGTGGCCTAACCTACTTGGAGCCATGACATCTTTTTAAATCTACCGTCATTTGTTAGTATGTGTCATATTGATTTATTGTGCGCAGTTTCATTCCGATACTGCACAATATAAATTTTCTATGATTATTTGTTTGAATCAATCTGATGCAATTTTCAATAATGGAGAAAATTGAACACCGTGCAGTCAGTACATCATTAAAAGAGGCATATCACCAAAAGACATCCTTCAAGATATGGTGAGCACTTTGGGGAGACTTCAAGAAGTGGGTAGCTGAGTTTAAGCGAGGTCGTGAGAGCATTAAAGATGATCCTAGGAGTGGAAGGCCTACATCCTCTACCACGAAAGAAAACATCGATAAAATTTGTGATCACGTACTGGGTGACCGACGTTTGACCATTGGTAAGATAGCTGAGACAACAAACATTAGTTATGGCTGGGTGCAACACATAATAATAACGGAAGAGTTTCATAAGGTTTCTGCTCGCTGGGTCCCGAGGTTGCTTTCAGCTGAACAAAACGAGTTCGATACACAATGTCGCGAGACTGTTTGGAACTTTTTGAGACTGATCCCGAGGACTTTTTCTCTAGATTTGTTACCATGGATGAAAGCTCGGTTCACCACCATACTCCTGAATCAAAGCAACAATCCAAACAGTGGAAAAGATCAGACTCTCCTACACCGAAAAAGGCGACCTTAGCCTTTTTGGGTCTTGTCGACTAACAAAGTCATGGCTTCTGTTTTTCGGGATGCGAAGGGCATTATTTTTGTAGATTATTTACCGAAAGGTCAAACTATAAATTCTAGTATAATATTATTGTAACCTTTTACGAAGACTCCGGGAAGAAATAAAGGAAAAAAGGCCGGGAATGTTGCGTAAGAAAGTTTTGTTTCATCAAGACAATGCACGTGTTCACACTTAGGTTGAAACAATGCCCCACCCACCTTATTCGCCGAAATTAGTCCCCTCGGATTATCATTTATTTCCAAATTTAAAAAAACATTTGTTTGGCTCGAAATTTTCGACCAAAGATGAGGTGATAGTCGCAGTAAACGATTATTTCGCCGACCTTCCAGAATCTTTTTTTTTTGAGGGGATAAAAAAGTTGCAGGTCCGGTGGAAGAAGTGTGTTGAACTAGATGGAGACTATGTCAAAAAATAAAAATAAATTTTGATCCACTTTTCTGTCATTTTCTTGGTCGGGCTTAGAACTTCGTATTTTAGTAAATTGTTGTGGTTGACAGTTAACACTTCCAAAACGAGTCTTAAACAAATAGTTGCACATATGCATATTAATGCATTAGTGCTTTCCGTAGTTACTGTATAGTTTTATTCAATTAAAATAATAAAATGTAATCCATATTATATTAAAAACTAATTAGCATTCTACACACCTCTATATAATTCAACTGTTCCAAGTATATATGTATTGGCCCAATTCTTTAAATAAGGGATGGGATTTTTTCCTTCGCGTATTCATATAGATAATGGCGGTAGGTATTCACTTAATTTTAGTAAATTAGATATTCTACATGAATATGGGCCTACAATACAGTCTAGGTTCATTAAACCCACATTTATTCCAAATAATTTATTTCCCAAACATGTAATGAATTTATAAAACCACTAAAAAAAATGAATAAAATTAGATTTGATAAAGAACTTGGCTGTATACAAAATATGCAAAATATCATGGAGTAAATAAAAAAACCTAAGTTGAATGAAAGTAAAACTTTTTCAAGAGAGCGCTGACGTGCACGTCATAAACGAATTTTAAGTACACGGAACTTAAAAAGGGATAAGTTTTTTACCGTGTAGAGGAACGCAACCCGATCCCCAAAATTCACTTGCTTCCAAGTTTATTATTTGATACTTGGGGCCGGATTATTTTTTTGTTTTGTATTTTTTACGAGTCCGTCGCGTCGGCATCTCTTTGGAGTTGTTGTGTGGATTTTAATACTCGCTTAGTATGGCGTAACATGTTGGTGAAATAATTGTACATTGTACGATTGATGAATATAACTGAATCTGAAAAAAAAAATTAAAAGCCATTTTTATGTATCATGATATAGAAATGAAATCCGTATTCATACATCCTTGGGTCCAAGCCGCATACATGCAATAGATAATGAAAATAGTGACACTAAAGTTTTGAAGCCTGTCTAGTACATTAGGGTTATATATTTTTATTACTTATCATTAATGATAACATGTGGATATGTCAATTTAAGCCAAAGTTAGGACATTTCATAACTGTCATAGACCAAAGGTCATAGATATCATAGACAAATAGTCGGGACTTCAAAAATACCCAACGGCTGCAAAACGTTAGTGCCACTATCTCCACTATCTATTGCATGTATGCGGCTTAGATCTAAGGATGTATGAATACGCATGTCATATATATGTTATTTATAGCAGCCAGTATGTCTAAAATAGATTTTTTTTCTAAAGTCATATACTTGGCTGTTGCAAGGAATTATGTAGGCCAATCAAAGAGCTGGAATATTGTTTTAAACAAGTGAGTGTAGAACCTTTAAGATTCCAGACCATCCGACTGAGCAGGGAGGCTTCTGAAATCAATTAATGTAAGTTAGTATGTGTACTTCTTATTTTTTCATTGCGTTATCATCAGTGTCAATTTACTACCAAAATTCAATAATTATTTAATAAACGGCAAGATTGCAGTTCTCTTGTTGCTACACGTATATTGATGGCGGCGAGCGGCCGGTATTCTGTATTATGATGTATAAAATTCTTCTCACTAATTGTAATTTAAACTATCCTTATCTGGACGGATCGGCCGTCACCTGGTGGTCCTCACGGAGACCTGACACTTTCTTAGGGAACCAAATTGTCAAAATGTCGGCCGATCACGACAATTACACAAACGTACATCTGCAGCGAGTCTCTTTAGATATGGCTCTTAATGTAGTGAGGTAAGGTATGATTTGGAACGAGACTGTGTTGGATGCCTCGCCGGTGGTAAGAAACGACAAAAAGACAGAGATCACGAGATAAAACATGATAGGTAAAAAGTATATAGCGTTGGCGAGTTGTTGGCGAGTTGTTGGTGAGATTTAATTTTAGTCGTGTTTTCATATTTTCTAACTTGACATGTTTTATTATTAATTGGAGTTCACCCCATAAGAGGCGGCATAACTACTTAAAGTACTTAGGATTAGGTACCAACAGGAGATACGAGAATTACAACTGATATTCGTTGACAAACTTATATTTGCCTACATTTTGTTTTAAACACATTATTCACATAAGTTAGTAATGGATTTTTGTTTGGTAATATCTATAATTTTCATGAAAACTTAAAGCTTAACTATCTAGCTATCACGGCACATGAGACACAGCCCAGTGACAGCAAGACAGACGGACCGACGGGCAGACGAGCAGACGGAGAGACAGAGAAACGGACAGACGGACATAACGACTGACGGCCAAAGGGACAGACAGACAGACGGATGGATGGACTGATGGACGAACAGCGGAGTCTTAGTAAGTGGGGTCACTTTACTTGGTGCTTACGTCGCTTGCGTATCTTTCACTACAGAATCTTGTTCGTACTTAAGGAGTAAACACGTGTCGCATTTCCTTGACACACGGTCTTTTTAATTCCTTGTTGATCCCTTCTCTCCTAGTTTTATATTTTGTTGCTAACCTTCGCCTGCAACTTTATTGTCAAAAGGACACAAAAGAAAATCTCGGATATGTAAAACAGTAGACACACACCTAGTATGTGTGTGTGTGTGTGTGTGTGTGTGTGTGTGTGTGTGTGTGTGTGTGTGTGTGTGTGTGTGTGTG